>VZRQ01004373.1:23163-50233 GCA_013397975.1 Machaerirhynchus nigripectus | reverse complement strand
TTTTTTTTTTTTTGGTTCTTCATAAGAAACTAGGTGGGCAAGAGGTGCAGAAATATCCCATACCCCGGGGGTTCCCTCAAGTGATCTGAGGAGCCAAAGCCACACCCCAAACCTTCCTCAGCTGCCAGTCCCTGCATGACCTGCCCAACCCTCAATGCACAGCAAGGCTGAGATCCCAGTGGCTCCCAACTGCTGTGCCCCATCCATGTCCCCATCCTGCCACAGCGCTGGGGAGCAAGAGGAAAGGAATAAAAGAAAGAAAAATGTAGGGGGGAAATGGGGTGGGGGGGAAAGGAAGAGGGGGGGGGAAACTAAAGGAGAAGAAAGGGGAAAGACGAGGGCAACAACAGGGGGCAAAGCAGGAGGAGGGGGCAAAAAAAGAGGGCGGCAAAGGGAAAGAAGGGAGGGAAGGGGGTAAAGCCCTGCCGGGCTGCAGCACAGGCGCTGCTTTGGGTGGTGCCGGTTGCGACAGGGGCAGAGGCAAAGGGCTGAGCCGTGTTTGCTCTGCCCCTTCCCGGCACTGCTCGGCTTTGGCACTAAAACCCGGCTGCTTGGGGCTGATTGTCCCTCCCACGAGCCACAGGTCCTGCAGCAGCTGCTGAGGGCAGGGTGAAAGCAAACACGTTTAATTATTTAATCACCACACTTAATTACGATGCCAACATTAGAGGAGCTGTGAGAAGGCACTGTTAAATAGAGAGATGCTGCATTTAAGAAGCCTGAGTCCACTGCACAGATGGGTTCCCTGCCTCATACCCAAAGCCCCTTCTCCATGGAATCCCCCATGGCATCTGCCCTCCCAAGAGGGCACATGAACCCCTGTGCAAGCCCCGTGTCCCAAGGGGACACAAGGCCAGTGTGGATCAAAGCCCTTAAAGCTAAAACCAGCCATCTCCATAAAGGTTTATTTGCCCTGTGGAAGAGAGCCATGTCCTGCTGCCCTTAGTGTCCCCAAGGTCTCCAAACACACCCGAAGCTGCCAAGAACTTCACTGGGCACTCATAAAATTGTTTGCGATTTCAGAGAGCAAAGGCCTGCATTGGTGAAGCATTAGGTTGGTGGGAGGTTTTTTCCCCTCTTTTTACGCTGGGAGAAATCCAAGATTTTGCAAGTTGAATTTTCCTCCACCTGCTATTGCTTCATGCCTGAGCAAACAGCCTGGGAGCAGAACAGGCACGTTGGTGCTGGGGCTGTCCAGCATTGCTGGCGGCCCTATATAAGGGACAGAGCTGAGCAACAACCTGGCAGAGCAGGAGGATCCTCCTGGATAACCAGAAGATGTTGGTCACCCTCGCCCTCCTTCTGGGGCTGCCCCTCCTCCTGGCCGCCGAGCCCCCAAGCTGCGCCCCGCTCGTCCCGGTCACTTTGGACAACACCACCATCCCTCGGGTAAGCCCTGCTCTCATCTGAGGCACCCATCCTCTCCTTTCCTATCAGCATCCCTGGGCCTTATGGATCCGGGAGGAGGTTATGGGAGGAGCACTGGTAGCTCAGTGTTGATCTCACTGCCTGTCCATGCTTGTTTTCCTAAAAAAAGTCCAGAGTGCTGCACAGGAGCATGGGAAAGGAGTGAAGCCTTGTGGCTCTGCACCCATAATCTCATGAACAGACGCTTTTGGGGTTCCTGCTTCCATCTCCCTGCAAACCAGGCTGGGCAGCACCATCCCAGTGCCTCACCACTCTATTTTAAGTCCTTCAAGTGATGGTGACTCAGCTCACAAGTCTCCATCCACAAACCCTTCACTGCATAAACAGTATTTAATCCCTTAGGAGCTTTTAATGGGAGGAAGGCAACGACAGCCTGGCATGGAGCCGGAAAGACACCACTGCAGAAAGAACTGGCAATCCTGGGAGCTGGAGCAGTGCCTTAACAGAGAGGGGACAAAACCCAGAGACCCTCACCCAGCCCAGATCCTGCCCAGGGCAGTCACCCACCTGGGGTGCCCCTGGCTGTGGGACAGCAGGACATAGGACACAGCATTTGCTTTCACTCTCTGGCTGCCTGTGGGTGAAGCTGGCACAGCCTCTCCAACCTTCCCCACTCTGCTCCCCTCTGCAGCTCCTGGGACAGTGGTTCTACATTGCCGGTGCCGCCAGGCATCCCCCTCACGTGCCAGAGCTGAGAGCAGTGACATTTGTAAATTTTACCTTGTCTCCTGGGAGCCATGAAGATGAGTTCAACGTCACTGAAATCTCAAGAAGGTAAGGATTCACCCCCTGATCTGACTCCCCCATCCCCAGGGGCATTTCTACCCTCTGGAGTCTCCTCTGGGCTGAAACCCCCCACAAATTTGAGCTGGAGAGCAGCTATGCCACATTTATTTAAGCTCTTCAGTCCTGCTCATATTCCAAATCCCTCAGGTTTGGTTGGGGCAATCTTGGGGGTATTTGCTCCCTCTGACCTCTCTGCCCCACAGGAATGAGACGTGTATGGTGAGGAACTCCAGCAAGCTCCAGGTCTTTCGGGAGAACTCCACCCTGGTACACGGTAAAGCTCCAGCTGTAGCACAGGGATGGAGTGGGGTGGGGAGACTCAGCCACACCTTGGACCCTCCTGCTTCTGCCCCCAGTACTTGGCACCCTGAGCCTTTTACACCTAAAATCATGTCTGGAGGCAGAAGGAAATATTTCTTCTGCCACACACCACATCTATGGCAGTACTGCGGGTCCCCACTGGGATGAGTCGCCAGGATGAAAGGTGATGAGCCCCAGCATGGGGTGGATTCTCACCAGTGGGGGAATCTCACTCTCTCCATACCTTCCAGTTGACAATAACAACGTGATTTCCACGACCAGACTGATCCAAAGTCATGAAGACCTGCTGATCCTGAACTACATCAACATTGACTTCCCGAGCCTGAGCCTCTCTGGTGAGCAGATGCTTCCCCAGGGACAAATCAAGGGGCATGGACATCTCCAGTCCTCACAAGTAGGGCAAAAAGCCCCTTTTCCCCTGATACAGAGAGGGGAAAAATGGGGACAGGC
This sequence comes from Machaerirhynchus nigripectus, assembly GCA_013397975.1. Taxonomy (NCBI): domain Eukaryota; kingdom Metazoa; phylum Chordata; class Aves; order Passeriformes; family Dicruridae; genus Machaerirhynchus; species Machaerirhynchus nigripectus. The sequence goes on along the minus strand of VZRQ01004373.1, from coordinate 47,248 downwards.
AGTGAGCTCCCCATCTGCACTATGGGGATCATCCAGGAGCAAAGCAACCCTCAAACTCCACTGTTTTCCCCCCCTTCTCCATTCCTCTGACAGCACGGACACACAATGTAAGCAAAGAGCACCTGGAGGAGTTCAAAGCCCACCTGCACTGCCTGGGCTTCACTGAGGAGGATATGGCCTACACTACCATAGAGGTACAAACCCCTCCCCAGGGTGGATAAGCCCCAGCCCAGGTTCTGTTTCCAGTTGGGATGGGGGTCTGGGGGGAATGTAAGTTTAGCCCCCCAGCGCAGCCTCCCTGCTGTGCATCTCCAAACCTCCTCAAGCATCCTCCCCCAGCCATTCCTGGTGGTTCTGGGGTAAGGGAGCACCAAGAGCCGATCTCCCCTCTCCCACAGCATGCCTGTCCCCTGACCGAGAATCAAACAGATGAAGACAATATGGATCCACAGCTGGGGTAACCCCCATGGACCGGGTCCGCTGCTCCATCCTCATCCTCATCCTCCTCCAGCCCCGGCCAGGCTCAGCACAGCCTTGGGATTTCCTATCTATCCATGTTTTTGTTTTTCCTCCTGGATTAAACACCCAGTTTCACTGTTCTCAACTGGGCCCAAAATAAAGTCCTTTGTTTCAACCACTGGCTGCTCCTGCTCCATCTTCTCTGGGACCCCATCCTTCCTGCCCTGCCCATGGTGCTGCATCTCCAAACCCACCCAGAGATGTGAAATGCTCCAGACAAAACCCAACCAGGGCCAAGCGTGGCAGTGGGCACAGAGATGCTCATCCCTCATGCCAGCTCTGTGGTGGCAGGGGACCCTCCCCGCCTCAGGACACTAGGACATGAGCACCCACCCATCAGGGTGACACACAAACCTGCCAACCCCCTCAAGTCTCTCCCACCACAACACTTTTAGCACCTGAACATCCCACCCTCAATTTTCAAGCCAAATCCCACAAGGCTCCATGTACACCACGGGCTTGCACAGGGGTCACTGCAGGGTGGGGTGACAAGAGGTGACACTGCACCTTCCCCAAGTGTCTCTGAGGGGGGGAAGGGGAGAGGATGGGAAAAACCATCACCCAGAGCCAAACCAAAGGGTTCAAGGAGGCTCTGCTGCCAGAGAGGAAAAGGCAAACAAAATGTCAGAGAAACAAGTCCTGCCTGTCTGACAACACAGGGACAGCAGCAGGACAGGGAAGGTCAGGGATCTGCCACAGGGATGTGTCCAACAGGACATGGAGCATCAGGGAGCTGCCACAGGGATGTGTCCAACAGAACAGGGCCTGAGGCCCATAAGCACCTCTTTTAAGGCCAGTTTTGGCAAGGACAGCTAAAGCACCTTCTCTTCAAAGCCCCCCAGGCTTTGCCCGCGATTGGGGTGGGGGTATCTGCAGCCAAACCAGCACTGGCAGAGCTGCACAACATCTCATTAGCAGAGCAGAAGGCAACTACAGCAGCTGATCACAGGAAAAAAGTGGGCAAATTTAGGGCAGATTTAAGTTTTGAATGCAATTAAGTGCATCACCAACAGCCCACGCCTACCAACACTGGCCAAAAGCAGCCACGTGCAAGGCTGGGCAAGCGCCAAGCACGTGGCTCTTCCTTGGGCATCGGCTTTAAAAGGCACCGGTTTCGACAGCAGTGCAGATCCGGCAGCCCGGGGCACATCCTGTCCCCTCCCAGTGGAGCTGCAGGAGCCAACAGCGTCTGTCTGCCCAGGACTGTGCTCGCCCAGTGTGCTCGGACAGCCATGGACGCAGGGTTCGTGCTCATCCTCGGCCTCGCGGCGCTGCTGCCCACGGACGCTGGCCCCTGCGGACCCCAGTGCCCGGACAGCTCCACAGCCTCCAAGGTAGGAGACACACGAGCCTCGGGGGCTGCCCCACGCCTGCATCAGCTTGAGGGTGCTCTGCTAAGCCTCACTGTCCCTCGGGAAAGGGGAACATCCCACCTTGTCCCCCCCCCTGCTCCCCCGGCACATCTGCCAAGGCGCTATCAGGGAAACCCGTGCAACAAACGGGAAACGTCTGCTGCCCAAAACGCCTCGAATCGCCCAGTTTTGTCAAAAGGTTCCCAACAGGGACCTCGAAACGAGGCAGGTGGGTTGGGTATTTTTTGGTGCAAATCCCCCCCAACAAAGCCAGGCTGTCCTGACCCTGCCGCACCACCCAGGGCACCCACAGCCGGTGCCAGCACCCTTCCTAACCCCCACACTCAGCTATTCCTTTCCCCCGGTTCATTTGCAAACGTTTCACTTTGCTGCTGCAAACGCAAGAGGCAGAACTAGCAGCAATACCAATTTTGCCACGGGGAGGGTGGGAATCTCAGGGTTTCTCCTGCAAACCCAGCAGCTCTCACCACCCTGTCCCTCTCTCCCCACAGCTGCCGGGGACGTGGCTGTACGTGGCAGGGGCTGCCCAATACCCCCCGCACCAGGTGGAGATGCTGCGCATCGACCACGCCTACCTGGTCATGGAGCCCGGTGCCAGCGGGCAGGAGCTGCTCATCACCCACTACGTAGCCGTGTAAGATGCAGTTCCTGGGCTCTCAACGCATCCCCTCGCTGCTACAGCCCCAAAATCTTTTAGCACAAGATACGAGCGCTGTTACAGAGTGGTTTCTTCAAAAGGAGTCTCTCCTGCCTTCTCTGTGCACCCTCTCCACTCTCCTCCCTTCCTCACCCCCTTTATTTACAACAGACCGCAGGTTTAGACAAGTTTTGCACAGAGGTCTCACAGGCACCAAGCCCTGCGGGCAAGGAGGATAAAGGCAAGGAGAAGACCCCTCCAGGAGAGGAGACCTTTCCAGAAGTCCCTGTGCCATGGCTGCTGACTCTGCCAGGCACCAAAAGCTGTTTCCCCCACAGGGTCAGAATTTCAGGGGATGAATTTTTCCGTGCTAAGGCAGGCAGCACTTTGAGGTTTCAGTTATTTCAGGGCGGAAAACGTCTCACCACCAAGGAGTGGGGGAGCAGTGGCAAGGCTGGGACCACGAGCTGCCACTGGAGGTCAGGCAAACGCACGAGAGAAACGCCTTGAGAGAGAAATTAACCCTGGGGAGGAGGGGGCAGGTGCCCGGTGTGGGGTCAGGACTGGGGCTTTGCTGGTCCTTTCCAGACCATGGCATCACGCCCTTCTCCTCTCTCTCCAGGGGGGACCAGTGTTTTACCAACAACCTCACCTACTTGGAAGTCACTCCCGGTAACGCCTCGCTGGTGAAGGACGGTGAGCAGCACGGGTGGGGTTATCACCCAGCCCACGGTTTCATGTGGATTCAGACACACAAAGGGCCCGTGTCCCTGTTTTGCATTATCTGATGCATTTTATTCCTGAGTCTCTTTGCCTGTTTGAAGCCTCGGTGGGCTCCAAACAGCTCCCCAAACCTGGGGGCACCCAGGTTTATTCCCACTGCTGGGGCACCCCAGGGGTCACAGGCCCACCATCCAGCCACATTAAACCCACAGAGTAATGCTGTGCCAGGAGCAAACCTGCTCCCACCCCTGCAGCAGAACGCCATCCTGTTTGTGAAATTATTTCACAATCCCTTGGGGAAATGAGGGAACACTCAGGGCGGGTTTCAGTGAGTTAATGAAGCCTCTCGTTCTGAGTTGCTTCCTCCTTGCTGAGGAAGTGGGGTGAGCCACTCTGGGGTGGGAATTGCAACCCCCTGGGATACAGTTTGCACTGACCCAGCCGTGACAGCGTTGCTGTGAGCAGGGGGCAGTTTCTCCCCGTTTTTACAGACCCCAAAACTGCAAGGTCAGGCCCTCAGGCACTTCATACCCCGAGTCCCAACATAGCACATCATTCGGCACATTCCAACAGCAGGACTGGAGGACTTTGGCTCTTTCACACCCCAGCCCCATTTTTAAGAAATACAACTTATATAAACCAAGAGCCAAAAAAAATCACCCTATTTCAGGACATTTGTCCTCACCTGCTACTGAGGGTTGGATTCCAGGGACTACTGACATTGCCCACACCTGAGCTGGAGTTTGTTGCTGCTGCAGCACTGAAAATCTGAGTTATTATGTCTTTTCTCTCCAAGACAAGACCCAGAAAATTGAGGGGATGCTGATGAACGTGAGCTCTGAAAACCTTTTACTCGTTCAGTACCAAATGCAGAAGGAAAGGACGTATTTGGGGCAGTATCTCTACGGTAAGAAACTCCATCCTAAAGGAATTTAAAGCTATCATGGGACACCCAAATACACACACAAAATTACCAACTAAAACCGTGCAGCAGCTTGGTTGCAGCAGCTTGGTTTCACCAACAGTCAGTGACTTTTCTGAGACCAAGGCTCCAGGGGTGATGGGATTTGCACACCCCATTAAACCCCACATCTCTTGGCAGAGCAGAAAAGAGGAAGTTAAAGACCAAATCCACTTACGATGTAAATACTCAAAGAACAGGAAGCAAATACAAGTCAGCATCGATATCATTGTAAAATCTCAAAATTTTCCAGCCAACCATAATGTTTCAGTACGTACCCCCCAGGGCAGAGCACGTGGCTTTGTGGTGCTAAGGCTGATCAGATTTACCCACAACCCCATAAAGCAGCAGTTTTGACCCTGATGAGGCTCTCCATCATCTCACCAGGCTGCAAAGCAGTTGCTTAAGAGATTTTTGAGGACACATACAGCGAACTGCCTCCGTGCTCAGCCTCGGTCCCTCCTGACACCCCAGGAGTATCAGACCATCCTGCAACCCCTTTAAGCACACAGGACCAGAGTTGTTTGGGAGAGGGTTAACACAAGTGATGCCCGAGGTTGGTTTTGTTCAGGTGTGTTCTCTGTGGGGGTGACAGACCCCACACGGACCACGTCCACAGCAAGCACTGGGGGGAAGGGGAGCAGAAGGGGCAGGGATGTGGCACAAAGGGCTGTGCTGAGGCCACCCATCCAACAAATCTAACACCTGACAAATCCTTCTCCTTCTCCAGCCCGGAACAGGAGAATCAGCACAGCCGAGCGGGAGGAATTTGAGCAGCATGTCGAGTGCCTGGGGCTGAGGACAGACGAGATCGTGTATGCGCCGTGGAAAACGGTACTGGGCACTCTGGGGGTGGGGCAGGGCCAGCAAAGCCACCACAGCCCCCTCCAGGCAGGGCTGCAAGGCCCGAGGCTGCACCTCCAGCTGCCAAACTGGGGTCTTGGAGAGGCATTTTCAAGGTGGGGGAAATGATTTGGGGGATTAAATCACCACAGGCTTGCTTCAGCAGGGGTTTAAAATAGCACCCCTAAAGCAAATACCTGCACCTGAGCATCTCCACCGGGAACCCTGGTAACAGCCTGCCTACCCCTGCCAGGGGGGAAATAAGCAAGGGATTTTAACCCTGAAATTACTAATTTTGCCTTGAAACCCTTGATTTTGCCTCCCAGCAAGAACCAGATGCTCCCAGGAGCTGCAGAAAGAGCAGATTTTTCCCTTCAGGTTTTCCACCAAAACATTAACGAGGTCCAGTCCTCACCTCTGCCACCAGATTCAAGACATTTTATCCTGCAAATGACCCATACCCTGAGTCAGCTTGACAGGGGCTCCCATTTGCAAAGTGAAGGTGGAAAACATCTTACCTTTGCTGCTCCGTCCTGGTCATCTGCTCATCCACATCAGGAGGCTCTGAGTCTTCAGAGGTGCCCAAAACCCCACACCAAAGCCACCAGGCTGGATCCAACATTGCCCCCAACACTTATCCACCCTCAAGAAGCTTCTTTCAAAACTGTGCCCCAAAGGTTCAGGGGAACAGAGGACACAGGCAGAGAGTGTAGGGGCAGAGAGTGAAACCCTCAAAATGGGGCTGCACCTGGGGCTGGGGCAGGGTCAGGGTCAGGTCTCCTCTCCCATTTAGCAAACAAGCAGCACCTGGGAGGCAGAGGCCAGCTCCTCTGCATTAACTACACACAGCAGTGGACTGGGGGTTGCAGCCCCTGGATCACATTTAAATTTGGCAAAATGAGCTGAATAAGTCAGGACTGTCTGTGCTTACAAGCTCCGGTGCAGTTGGGGTTGGCAGTTTCTAGCCAAGGTAAGCCACTGCACCTGAGGAGTAAAAAAACCAATTAAGGTTTTTAAGAAAGTTACACTGGTAGGAAGGAGCCACTGCAGAATTTATGACAGGTCTCAGGAAGAGGGGGGTAGAAAACATTTTTGGGGACCTTTGTCACCAGGCTGAAGGAGATGGATGTGAACAGAGCACTGGAGCAGACTCACAAAGCCCCGTGTCAGCTGCAGACATGAACAGAATTTAACCTATGCTGAGTGCCTGAGCAGCACATGAACAGAATTTAACCTATGCTGAGTGCCTGAGCAGCACAAGCTTTTTCTTTATTTCCCCCAGGGTCTGAGCTCCCCTTTTCTTCAGATCACACAAAGCCCACCTTTGCCCCAGAAACTTGGTTTCCTCTTTTCAGCACAGGCCTGGAAAACGGCACCAGCAGGAGCTCAGCACCTGGGCAAGCAGTGTCTGTGTCTGGGCCAGCATGGGCAGGCCCTGAGCTTCCTTAGCTCCTCTTAGACATGATCAGCTTGAAGGGGAAAGGAAATTACTTCTTTCTTGAGTAAATTCTCTCTTGCTGGTGCCTTGGCGATTCACTTACCCTGTTTTTGTTGTTTTGACAGGACGTGTGTCAAGTGAAAGACGTCGAAGGCAGCAACAGCCCACACACGGAGCCCATGGCTGCAGTCACAGCATCACCTGCTCCAGGCACTCCCTGGCCTGCGAGTGCAGGAAACTGACCCCACACAGGGCAATAAATGTTTTCTTCAAATGAGATGCAATGTGGTGCCAAATTGTTTGAGAGCGGAGGGTTCTGAAGAGGTCAGAAGTGGGGCTTGCAAAAAGAGGACGAACACCCAATTCACCTTGTGTCATTCAGCTGGGAGTTGCCAGAGCCAGCCTGGAGCTTCCCCCTGAGCTCAGAAAAGAGCTCTGCCAAAAAGCAGCGCTGCAGTGCAGCAGTGAGAGGGCCCAGCCAGGAGAGGGCAATCATTTACTACTTTAAACAAGCATTGGAGGAGTAAGGGGGATATAGAGAAGGCCAGAAACTTACCTGTAACTACACAGCCTGAGGAAAAGGGGGCTTAGCTAAAAGGAACCACCCAATTCTCTTGACAGCAGCTTGACTGCCAGGAAGTGCAGGTGGGACAGATGTTCCTGCCCAAAGCCTTTGGACCAGGCAAGTGCTCCCTGATAATGTCCATCTATAGCTTGGTTTGCACACCGTGTCTGACACTGACAAATTATCCTCCTGCCAGAGGGAAGGGGTGCGAACCCAACTGAGCCTGGATTTTTAGTTTCCCAGAGAAAAGGTCGTTTTCTCAGTTCTCAGTAAGCTCAACACCGTGGAGATGAGAAGTGCCAAGAATGACATTGCTCTCCATGCCTCCAGTACATTCCTGCACTTGTCAGGCACCTCAAACACCCCTTATTCCAGTCCCAAAGGGAGGACAGCACCATCACTGCCATTGTAGAAGTGGGCGAGTTTAACAAGAGACTGCTGCTGCTGCTGCTGTTGCATGTCTGGAGAGTAATTCAGTCTCATCTCTAACTTAGTAATTAAGCACTGAAAATATCCCTCTTCCTTAAAAAGGAAGAAAATGAGAAAAGCCAGAGGGAAGGCAGCAGTCACAACTGTGACTCCCTCTGGAGCTCCAGGATGCTCTGGTTCTGTCCAGCTGCCTTTACCAAGCAAAATTTCAGTGTTAAGCCTTTGGAGTGACTGCTCTAGCAAAAATGAATTTTACAAGATCACAGAACCATTAAGTTTGGAAAAGATCTCCAAGGTGAAGTCCAACCTGTGACCCATCCCCACCTTGTAAACCAGACCAGAGCACTGAGTGCCACTTCAGCCATTCCTTGGACACTTCCAGGGATGGTGACTCCACCACCTTCCTGGGCAGCCCCTGACAATGCTTGACTAATCTTTCAGTGTAGAAATTCCTCCTGCTGTCCAATCTGAACCTCCCCTGGCACAGCTTGAGGCCATTCCCTCTCATCCTGTCCCTTGCTCCCTGGGAGCAGAGCCCAACCCCCACCTGACTGCAGCCTCCTGTGTCAGGGAACTGTGGGGAGTGAGAAGTTCCCCCCTGAGATTGCTTTTCTGCAGGATAAAAAAACAAGTTCAGTCCATTCACCCATCTCTTTATCAGCTTGTGCTGTGAAACATAACTCCCCAACCTCTCTAGAGGGCAGGGGGGCTGAGGGGATGCTGGCAGCAGCCTCCAGTGCTGCGGTTCAAGGGCCCATCTCAGCGGACACCACTGCAGAGCTGTGGCTCAGATTACAAAAACCCAGAGTAGATTTGTATCTGAGTGAAAGCCTTGAATTACAGTAGGAGACATAAGGAACCAACAATGCCAGTCTGGCCCCCACAGCAAGTTTTCTTAACCAAATCAGAAGGCCACGTGCACTACCAGCTATGCCTCCTGAGTGACCTTCCAGGGTAGTTCCCCTGGCTGGGTTGTTATTCACGAAAAAAACTTGTGCAAAGCCTTTATTTTGAAAATGGTGAAAACCAGGTTCTTTCAAGGGGATAACTGGACTGCAAAGGTTTCAGTTCTTCTGGGAAGTTCGCTTCTCTGAACAGTGTTATGGATACTGCAGAGATGAGCAAAGTCCAGCAACACTGAGAGGCAGGTAAACAGTGTCTGAACGTCCCTGACTCCTCACCGCTATCGTCAGCCCTCATCTTGGCTGGCTTTGCCTTTAGGAATTCTGTTCTCCCCGGCCCTCATAGTGAGAATCCTTCCCAGTGTCAGAGTCCTTGGTGAGAATTAGCCCAGGAAGAGTATGGCCCCGAAGAGCACCAATAAACCATAGAGAAAGAAATGGAGACGTGGTATCTCTTTAACAGACCTTTATTAGCAGACTGTTCCCTACGTGAAGAATCCAAGTTAGATTTGCATTATAACAATTTGTGGTTACAGCTACAAAGATGGTTGTCATTTTGCATTGATTTTTGCATTCTGATATTCATATTCTCATTAGGCCACACTGGTAGGAAGGAGCCACTGCAGAATTTATGACAGGTCTCAGGAAGAGGGGGGTGGAAAAAAATCATATCACTAATCCATTGCTGGTTAGACTTCCACGTGGCTACTACTGACAGCACTGGAAGTCAAGGCAGAGTCTCTCTCACCTGGGAGACTCTCATGAACCACCAAAATCTGTCAGAAAAAAAGCAGCTGTTGAGTGCTAGCAAATCCTTTTCCAATTTCTCACACACATCTCCACATGTCCTCCTGCATGCGACGAGCATTGGCTCAGCAGCAGGGTCTGCTGATTCAGCCTCGAAGCACAACTGCAGCAGCTCGTGTCCAAGTGCAAGTTTCCTTCCAGCTCTCTGGAAATGTGTATTGTCTTTAGTCCCTGAGATTTCTCTCTTCCCCCCTTACCTAAAAATTCCCCCAAGCGCTCTTAATTAACTGTTGTGACACCCAACATCCACAGACCTTCTACTTCTCAACTTCAGCCGTCCACCCAAAGCCTTTCCGCCGTGCACAGAGGCGATTCCAAACTAAGGCAGGCCTCACAGTGCACCCTCTCCCCAAGGTTCTGCTTCCTCATTTGCTCCCTTCTCTCCTATGGCTTCTTGCTACAGAATTTCTCTGGGCTGAGGTCCTCCAGCAACAAACCCAGACGTGGGAAAGGCAGCTCAAGCCCCAGAGGGCAGGTACACGAGTGACTTTAGCATCCCTCCCCACGACTCAGCTGTGTGATGTAAGAGAACTAATAGAGAACTTTTTAAAACAGAAGAAATACAAGCACAGTAACAATATTTAAACAAACCTATAAAAATAGTCTGACATAATTCTGTTCAAATAAATACGAAATAAATATGCTTTAAGCAGTAAAACAGTGGAATGCAACGCTGGTCCATTTTACCCAAAATGAAAAGTTGGGTGAGCATCTCCCAGGCCTCAGAAGCTGGATCCTATTAACTAAAGCAGCCCATAATGCAAAGCCATCTCTTTCCCTTAGCCTTATGAAAAGCACCCTTTGAAAGACAAGCAAGCATGTCTTCAGGACTGAAAGCTCACCTCTCCCAGTGACAGCCAGCCCCTCTCCCTAACACCCCTTCCCACAGCAGACATTCCTGACTTGGGGCCTCCATCGCACCAATGGAAACCTGAACACCGATCTACCAAGAGGTCTAAAGAGATAAGATAGCAGCATAGGCACGGGGTTTGGAAAAGGTTCACGAGCTCTCCTTGGCACCAGGCAGGATGGAATTCAGAGGTCCATGCAACACTGCACAGGGGCTCTCATGTCGTGCTGGGAGCACAACTGCACAGGAGATGTGAGTTATTTTGTCTTTGTTCACTAAAGCCATGCATCACAGTGCCGGGCAGCCCAGGGCTCTCCTGCCTTCCCCTTTCCAAGCCCCTGCAGAGTATAAGACAAGCCAACCCCGGCATGCAAACGATACAGGCATGCAGGCTCTAGTCTGCTGCTTCTGTTAGTAAGTGCATCTTGTTAGTGGGTTTATGAGACACACTTAAACCTACAAAAAATAAATAATCCTAATTCTTCATCAGGCTGGCTTAAGTAACCTTCAGCCTGGCTTGATAAACCACTGCCCACCAGCCCTCCAAACCAGTATAGATCAAAGTTACATTTCATGTCAGTTCTTGGAAGCAGAACATGAATGTCTCCCACCCAAAGGAATATTTGTAAACATAACAAGCCTGGTGTGGCAGCAGCTCCTACAGGTTTGTACAAATTTAAACAATGGGTAGGAAGTTAAACAACTGAATGGAAAAAGCAGCTCTCTGAATGAAAAAAGAAGCTCTTTCAGCAAGTCAGAAGGTGCTTATCTGTAGGCAAACAGCTCTGTACAGGCAACACGCTGAGAGCAGACCTGTAACCCAAATCTTTGCTACTCTGTCATACTGCTGGGAACTGACCTCAGCAACTCCCGCCTTAAGATCTTCCCAGGAGTTCATCTCCTGGTCTCCCAAAAGGCCCAACGAAAAGGACCCCGTGATGGTCTATGTGGAGATCTGAGTAGCAAGATGGCAAAGGACACCAGATGCTCCCCTCCCCCTTCCTTACTGACTCACAAACAATCTGAGATTTCACAGCTTTGCTTAGTCAGCTTAGTGTCGACACATTCACAGAATGAGAGATGGCTTATACGTCTTGGGATCGCATCCCAAGATTTCAGAGTTCCGAGTCCTCAGCATCTCCTGGTCACCGCGAGTCCACGCCCAGGGTCATCTTCAAGTTCTCATACACCACGTAGCTGATGCTCACAGCTGGGATCACCTTCATGAAGTTGGGCGCCAGACCCCGGTAAAGCCCAAACGCTCCCTCTGTCTTCAGAATGTGTTTGAACAGTCCCCTCATGGTCACTTCGGGAGCACCCTCCACTGAAGCTGCAACAGGGAAAGCCACAATAAATAATGCAGACTACGTGGTGAAAAAACCTTTGTTTCCAAGAGCAGTTCTGATCCATGTGCTTTCAGATGTTCCCAGAGCAAAGGTGCTTCGTGGGGGACAGCATTAACTTCTCAGCTACCCATTCCATGCTCCACATTGTAAGTATTTTCTCCAACTGCTCTGCAGATGCCCTCAGCCCAGAACTGCTGATCTGAGCAAAACAGAACCTCTCTCCTGGAGGTCCTCGGCCGCAGTGGTTAGAAGGGCAGCACAAAGTCCACTGCCCCCTTGCAGCATCACAAACAGCCCACAGCTCAGCTGCATGGGCCAGCTGAGGCTGTGGTTGCAGTGTTTACACTAGAGAACCTTTAGCCTTGCTCAGAAACCAAGGCAGGAGTTGTTCCTACTGTTCCAAAAGTTCTCACCTTGGGCCTGCATGCGTGTCCTCACAAGGGCCAGTGGGTAACTGGCAAGCTGTCCACAGGTGCTGGAGATGGTGCCACAGGCCAGCAGAACAAAGACCCCAGGATCAGCACTGTTGACAGCGTAGCGTTGCAACCAGGTGTTTTTTAGTGTCTGGAAGGAACAAGCCCAGTGTTAGCAGGGAAGAAGCAAGCAAAGGGGTATCACATATCATGAAAGATCTAGAGTAAAGGCCCAGAAAGTTCCATGCAAGTTCAGCCAGAAGCAGAGGGTTTCTCAAATCTTTTTGAGCTGCTGCTACCATAGTGCCTGGGGAAAATCCTTCCTTTAATTTTCTGCTGCAATTTTCTCATGAAGAAAAGAAACAAGGGACCATGCATGATGTTGACTATGGTTTATGAACTAGAATTATCATATTGGATTATCTTTTAGGCCATTTTTGAGTAAAAATATCCATTTGTGCCCCATAAGGCTGTTCAAGAAAGCTTTGATAAATTAGTTCAACTCCTGTCGTGACTGATAGGTCTGCCACTGATAAGGCCACACAAGCAGCACAGCCCTACAATAGGTTAACAATAACATATATTATAATAATTGTTAGGCATAACCCAACAGTAGGTTAAAGGTTTCATACCTCATAGACTGCCAGGTCAATACCAGCATATGGAATGATGCCCAGCATGTTGGGGATGTAGCCTTTGTAGAAGGCAGCCATTCCTTCCTTTGCAAGGATGTTTTTGGCACAATCCAACATGCCCGAATATTGTCCTGTCTTCCTTAGAGCCATCCGTGTTTTCAGAACCTGGAAGACAAGAATAAATAGCATGAAGGCCTACAAGAGAATCAGCAGGAGAACAATGTACAGACAAAATCTTAGGAGCACGACTGTCAGGACCACAGCAAGTGTCCTGCAAGCAGTACTACTTGGTACCACCTCTGAGAACTCATTAATAAAATATCACCGTGCTGCTGTTCTACCCACATCTTCCCATCCCTGCCCCTCCCCATGAGCCTTCCTGGGCTGGACTCTCAGCCTCCTGCCTCACCTCCATGGGGTAGATGCTGCTCTGTGCAATGGCCCCGGCCAGAGAACCAGCCAAGAGCCGCTCGTGGATCCTCAGCATTTCCTGGTCAGTACCAATGAACCGCTTGATCTGCAGAAGCCAAAACAGACAGAAATTGAGGCTCCATGACTTCTCTCAGCCATCATTTTCTTTTCAGCTTGTCCTTCTGCAGTTACACTTGTCTGTGCCCTCACCTGCTCATAGGCCATGAACTTGATGGCCGACTCGGGTGCAATCTTCAGCACATTGATGCCGTTCCCTCGCCACAGCGACCTTGGGCCACCCTCCCGGATCATCTGAGTGAACCCGCCAATGATGCACATGTTGTTACTGCGGGAGGCGTGAACCTGGAGAGAGAGACAAGCCTGGATTAGTTCCAGTCCCGATTACGACAGTGCAACGTTTTTCTGTAATCCAGGGACAAAAGGGCGCTTTTTTATTTACCCAGAGATTTGCCAAGACTTTAATCCCTTCCAGATAACTTCTACAATAGGAAAGCAAGCTTCTTTTCTTTTTTGCCAAGTCTACCATTAACTAATGAATCGAATCAATATCTCCCTCTGGAATGGGAGGAAAGGTTAAACAGGCAACTGTACAGGTTTTTTTCCCATACCTAGCATAGGATCAACTACCCATCAACTTCTCACCTGGTTCAAGAGCAGGTGCAGTGATAAAGCAGGCTAAAATCAAAATCTTCCAACTCCTTTCTAATGCTGATAATACTGAATACAAGCTCTGCCAACTGACCACCACATTCACTTCAACTCTCATGGCCTCAGGATCTCTCAAAGGAACACAGGATTTTAACCTGTTTCACCAAAACCCAAGTTTTCCATAAAACTGTCTTACTACTGACAGTTTTGACATATATACCCCCAGAAAGATTTTCTGTACTTTTTCTAGTCAATGAATAATAACTTTTTTCTATGACTTTGACCACTCAAATAATTCAAAATGCTGTTAAAAATAGCAATAAAAGAATGATGAGACTAACATTGGCCAGAGTGCTGTATGTGTTGATGAATATTACCATCTCCCAGATAACCATAAATATTAAAGGAATCTGCTCAGGTATTTAAACAAACTGGAACTGCTCCATCATACCTGCATGAGCACTTTCAAACGGTCCAAGGGAGCTGTGCAGGTTCTGGACACGGCACCTGCACCTCCACCTGCAACCAGATGTCTCCACCACATCCCTGTCTGCCTCTCTTCCACTGTGAACTCATCAGGGACAGTTAAATTCTCTCCTACATCAAAGATCTGCAAAAGTAAAAAGGTGTTGAGAAACGCTTCATCAGCCAGTGATCTTGCTGAAGTTTTACTGCTCTTTATTAGGGCCAAGTGCTGAAGCACAGGATGTGCTTATTCCAAGCCAGCAGTTTATCTACAGCCACCAACTGCTGTGCCTGGCCACAGGAGCTGCCACTGCTAGAATTTGTCACAGGGAAAACTGTCAAAATTTCTCTCCAAGAACATGGCAACTGCTGAACATTTGTCTATATCAAAATACTGTGGGTCGTATTTAGGAACAAACTGACCAGCTGCAGGCAGTTGCATGGCAAAAAAGCTGGACCTCTTCAGAACCTTCCAAGCTCGCAGCCAGTTAAATCTCATTACATACTATTCACATACAGATATCTCCAGGAAGGATGGCTGCCTGTGCAATCAGATTCTAGTTTTAACAGCTCCTGAACCAGCTGGGGCTAGCCACTGGCAGGAGCTCTCGGAGGTGCACACCAAGAGAACACCCTCATCTCCCTGCAGTACTGCAGTCGTCACCACCTGTGCCAGCAGCTGTGACAGTGATAGGTGGCAAGATTACAGCAGAGGACAGGAAGCAATTGAGTTTCCACAGCTACAGGGCAGCTGTGAACCATGAAGAGAAAGATAGGGACTGCCGATAGCAGCTCCTGGGAGCCAGGACTTGGATCAGGAAGCTGGGCAAAGACTGAGACCTGTTGTACAGGAACTATTTCTTACCGTGGAGTGCTTCCAGTACAGGATGATTTCAGGAATGTTCTCCACAGGGTGCAGCAGATGATAGTCTCGCCACTCATTCCAATCAATTGTCATTGTCCCATTTTTATCCATGCTAAAAGGATTGATCATCAGGTGAGTACAGACTCCCACTGGGTGACAAATTCCTCCTCCCCTTCCCTTTGATTATCCAGGCCTACACCAAAAAGAGCTTTGCAAAGCAACTACTAAAAGACTTTTAAAGAGACACAAGACGAAGCTAGGAAATCTTCTGCTCACCAAACAATGCAGAGGTTGAAGTGGGCTCTCTCTTTCCTCCCCTCTCTCTCCCTTCTAACCAGCCCACAACAGTATTGGCACCCCCTCCTACCAAATTTAGGGACATAACTGACACTGAAGGGAAAATAATACTTACTAGGTGACAGGACCCCAGAAGTGTCCCGTCCTTATTCTGACACACAGGCAAACAGACAGAGGGAAGGTAGCAGAGGGAAAAAAAAGAGGAAAAAAACAGCACAGATAAGTGGTTGTTAACACGTTAGTGCCACATGCATAAAGCACTCAGCATTTCCAAAGAGCAAACACTCTGCAGAGTCCCTCTCCAAAGCAGCAAGCTCAGGGCAGCAGGACAATCAGACAGGGATGCAAATCAGCTTAGGTGCGAGCACTTCCCCCTCAACAGGTCAGGGAGAGACTGACAGTAACTCTCAATATAGCATTATGATTTTATAATTGTATGTCAATTCACAGGGAAAAATCAAAATGGAAAGTAGGAGGAAAAAAAGGGAGGAACCAAAGTCTCTGGGAAGTGCATACAGGGGAAGAATAGATGGGTTCCATGTCCCTGCATTTCTTTCTAACTCCCTCAACATAAAACAGAAAAACCAGTGGAATCTTTACCTCTTCAGTATTTTCTCAGCCTGCTGTTCAGAGATCTTGACTCCCAGGTCCCGGAGAGACTGGACAATCTCCTGGGCATCGATGCGGCCTGCAAAGACAAGCCAGTGAGCTCAAGGACACCTATTACAGGCTAAC
The DNA here is from genome assembly GCA_013397975.1 of Machaerirhynchus nigripectus. NCBI lineage: Eukaryota > Metazoa > Chordata > Aves > Passeriformes > Dicruridae > Machaerirhynchus > Machaerirhynchus nigripectus. The sequence continues at coordinate 31,365 of VZRQ01004373.1, read as the reverse complement.
ACAGGCACCAGTCCACTCATGAGCATGAGAAAGGTGTTTACCATCATTCTTTTTATCCAAACTCTTGAAAACCAGTCTCAGTTTCTTTTCATGGTCTTGGAGATAGTGAACAAATTCCTCAAAATCCAGCTGTCCATCCAGATCTTTGTCTCCAGCCTTCACAATTTTCTGTTCAGAAAACAACCAAGAACTGTCAGTTCCTTTGTTCATTCAGACAGATCTATCCTACCTTCTGCCATATTTAAAAACATTTCCTACACAACTTTGACCTTTTCTCCAAAAAGTAGCTGGCAGAACTGTAATTCCCAAGAGATTTGAGCAATGCAGTAGCATAAAAAAGTCACCTGATTCCAACTGCTTCCCAAAGTCCATTACACAGATGGAATGCCTCACGGTTTTATCAGTGATATTCTGCTAGTGTCATGTGTCTAATCTCAGGACTGTATCTTAATTAACACCTTGCAAGGCCCTTGTGAAGGTTGTTGAACTTGCCTCATAAGGCAACAGATTTGCATAAAAAGTGAATCACTAAACTGGAGGTAATAAAAAAAACTGAGCAGGAGAAGGAATTCGTGCCTACTACTCCTTAGAGAAGTACGCTCCCTCTGGCAGTAACTAACTCCAACCAGCAAAAGCCTGTCCAGCTCTAGTGAACACAGCCAAAGATAAAAACCTTTGTGAACTGGTTTAGGCACCCTGAAGCTATGTGCTTTAATTACACAAGTTTCCATGAGATGCATATAGAGCAAGAATAGGTTCTTAATAGGACAAAGCTAAAATCAAGATCAAACAGTGCCAGACATCTAGGACAAGGTAGATGACTAATTAACTCCCTGTAACATGAGGCAATAGCCCATGGACTGTCCTATCTAAGGGGACATGTTGACAGGTGAGGTGATCTCCAAACTGCAAGAATGTGACTCAGGGAGTTCCAATTCCCCTTCTGATTCAGTCACTTGCCTTTGACAGCCTTTATGTCTTTTCCAACATTAATCAGTGAGCAACACTCAATGAGCTGTGTTTCAGTCTAGTGCATCACCCAAAGTTTTGTTTTAATTCTTGTAACATTTATGTTAACAGCAGATGGGTTGTTAAAGAAGCTCTGAGCTGAGATCAAACACTGGGTTAACCCTCTGTTCACCAGTATCTTGTTCAATATTTAGGCTTCAAAGTATTAGTCAAGCCTAAGCTCACTGTGTTATGTCCTCAGTCTATGACAACCAGTCCCCTTCGTAAGCTGTAAGTCTTTGTTTCAGTGTCATTTAAAATTACTTCAGTACTAAATAACTTGCTATTAAAACTCTCTCTCTCACCCACCCACCAAGTCCTGTCTCTTTAGCCCTAATGCTATGAGGATTATTCCTAATCACTTTATGAACCCTAAATAAGAAAGTGCTATCCCAGCTGCCCTGACCTCCAAGGAATGCCCAGTATTCCCAACCTGCCATTTATCATATGACTGTTGTGAAGTTCAGATACGACCTCACATTCAACTTGTAGGCTAAATATAGACCAACACCCCTCTCCTGTCAGCACACTGGGCTTGAACAGCTGAATCAGGGCTTCCCTCTCACTGGCAACCCCCAACCAGTTGACAGGCATTAATAGTTCGGAGGCACTGTAAGAGAGCTGTGACTGCAACTGCTCCCTCTCTCTCAGCACACCCTGACAACTGCAGAGATGCACCACAAGTGATCAGAGACTGCAGGCAACAAAAGCTTTGCCCTGTTCACCTTCCTCCCCCACAAGCACAGCACAAAAATGCTGCTTGCCCAACAGTAACACACAGCACACATGTGAAGGGTGAGAAAGCCAAGCTCCCAGCATCTTCTCTGGAGGTGTGAACAAGTATCTGCCTGCACCTCTTCACTTTCAACAGCAAACATGGAATCTGGTCATTAACAACTATTTTGGCTGCAGAAGTTCCTGTGGTCACCTGCAGTCACAGCCCCTGGAGCACATTGTGGGAACCCACACACCTTCCAGCCTGCTGTCATGTGTCTGCACAGGGTGTAAAAAGCCTCCCCAGCTTGGCTGATCAATGATCAGCTCTCTCTCCCTTCCACAGCAAAGCAAAAGGTTCTTGCACAGCCCACCCACCTCTGGCTGAGTCACTCACACAGAGCTGCTCTCCTGCTCACAGCACAAACCTGCTCACCTTCACCCGCTTCAGCTGACTCTACATTACAGTCCTGCTGTCAGAAGGAGGCGGGTGGATGTAAGAAGGAGGAAGAGGATGTGAAATGCTGTATCTGAACAGACTAATAGAAGCAGAAGACTCCATAGTTTGGAAAATCCCTTTTTTCTATTTAACTCACATCAACTGGTTTAAACAGTCTTGTAGCCACTGAGATCTCATCCAATTCAAAACAAAAGAATCAAAAAGGAAAGAGTTCACACTGCTTCAACAATCCCTGTCAAGGGGCATGAGAAGTGTTTCCATGCTTTCCTCAGTTATTACAACAGAGCCATCATGAACTTCTCCCCCTCTCAAGCAAGCCACTCAAGGTTATAGAGACCACCCCTCCATCACTCACTCTTTCCCTTCCATTTCTCTCTCAGGGCCATACCTGCTTCCACTGGCGGTAGGTGGAGAATTCCTGGGAAGGAATGAGGAGGCTGAGTCGGAAGATGGATTTGAGTTCAGCTGGCAGCCCCTTTGACTCAAAGTACTCAAACTCCGTCTGCCTCTCCCCAAACACCGGCACGTACAGACAGAGGCAGAGCATCTTTCTGAGCCCGAGACTCAGCTGCCCTGCTCAGTCCGACCAGCAAGGAAGCGAAGTAAAAACTGAGTGATTCCCCGGAGGTAGTTTCAGTACTTAGTGGAAAGGAAATACCAGCAGATCTCATGACACATGCCTATGAGTGAGCCTGGCTCCAGTGCGATCGGCTGCACAAGCCCTGCCCTTCTACTTAAAAGGGAAACCGGGGCTGTACAGTCCCACCCAGCTGACGCGAAGGAGACTCGAGAGCTGCCTCCCGTTGCTCAACACCTGGCTCCCATTAAACCCAGGTACATTACATCACACTCGCTGCCAGTTAACTCTTACTGGGTGTCTCTCTTAACCCAAGAGGCTTTGGCCAAGGGCCAGGACACTCACTTGCTGTTCCTTGCATCCGATCAGTCCTTTCTGATCCTGTTCTCACCTCTTTGGGGATTTACACAGGTAGCACAGTGGGGACCAGTCTTGATCACAACCTCTCCCACCATGCAACAAAGGAGGATTATCATTGTCTTCCCAAAAATTATTTTTTTAAAGCGTAGTAAGAACAGGATGCCAGCCACTTACTGCTTTCATACACGTTTAGAGGATAGCCAGCTTAAGCAGAAGTCTTCCACTTTCACAAGGTTACTTTGTTATGCCAGAGTTGACAGGCTTTGGTTGCAAGTTTTCCCAAAACCACTTGTGCCAGCTAAGAGCAGACAACCCCTGCACACAAAGATCTCTCCCCTCTGTATCACTCCAGAGTTACTAATACAGCAGCAATAAAGCCTGTGGAGGTTTGTCATTGAGCCAAATACAGAGAAAATCATCCAAATCAAGGGCAGGCTTCAAAACAGCCCCAGCTGCTTTTAAGCCTCCTAGCTAAGCATCCCCACAGCAGTTACACAAGCTTAATATTTTTCATCCTCTTCTGACTCCAATTAAACATTGCAGTCAGATGTGTGCTATGAGAAGTGTCCTGGGCAGAACAACATTTTCCAGTTTCTACCCTTGACAGTTTAACCGCTTTGTAAGCGAGTTGCTGAGCTCTCATTAAGAGCAAGCCAGGCTGGAGGGAGCATGGCACAAGCACCATTTAATGCAAGTATAATTACAGGTTTCTGAGCATTTAGTGGAGTTTGACGTATGGGCTAACACTTAGCTCTCCAGAGAGAGTACCGATGTGCAGCAGGCAACAATGCTGTTCAGGACAGAATCACTGACTGCTCACGTGAATTTTAAATAAAGTTATAGTCTTGGTATTTATCAGAGAGAAGCTATCAGGCAAGGAAGATGCAAAAAGCCACAGCCAATAACCCAAACGCTGTAATCCTGTCTGCACTAGAAGTAACACAGTGTGTTTGCTGAACTGGTTCAAGCCAGACCAGATAACAGCCATCCCCACTGCTGCGGACACAGCAATATTTTCTAGTGTTTGCTGTGTTTGAACAGCCTGCTTGGTAGAGCAAAGTCCAACGAGCACTCCCCTCAGGCCCTCATGCACAGGGGGCCCAAACATCTTTACCATGGTATTTTGTTCTCTAAACAAACCAAGGTCTGTAATGAGCTGTTCATGGAGCTGCATGTCAATCACACAAACTGGGGATATTTAATCTGTGGTTTAATTTCAAGGATTTTTTTTTTAAGCTTAATGAGTCATGACTCACAGCAACTCAGTACCCCTGGGAGTCATGACCTACAATGGTCTCCTCTGCCCTCCCTGGGGCACCTCACCTACCATGGCACCACTGCCACGTTACCTAACCAGGCTTAACCTACTCCCTGCTGACGTCTCTCTGCATGAAAACAGGATCTTCTCAGGGACTCCAGATCCTCTTAAAGATCAGCTGCAGCAGCTCATTGCATGCATGCCCACGGCACACCCCAGCCTTCCCACCAAGTCCAGTCTCACTGCAAGCAGCACCCTCATGATATGCACGCCCCACTGTCCAACACCAAATGCCCTCACCGAGGGGAGCAGAGCGGGTACCCCCAGCAACAGGTAGTAAGTGAACAAATCTAATTCACATTTGCTTCACTACGCCTTAAGATCCTGTGTAGTCCTTCCCACGAGTTGCCAAGCATCACTATTATAGCTGCTTGGCAGCTCAGTTGCTATGCCAACATGATGCGGATTTTCCTAAGAAACTCTGTTTGGAGTTGGCAGCTAGAGACAAAAGGCAAAATCGGCACATTTTAGGAAAAAAAGCCCTACTACCTACGTCAGAGGAAAGGAGAAAGCTAATGAGGTTAAAGCTGATTTTAAGCAGGGTATTAATTACAGGACAGTGAGCTAAGAAGGAGAGACAGATTACAAATGAAGTTTATACCAGTAATTCAGGTTATAATGGCAAAGGGAATTAAAACAAGTATCAAGAAGTTTTTATATTTCAGCTAAAAAATTCCTGGTAAAGCTGGAAATACTAAAGAACCAGGCAGCTCTCTGAAGCTGCAGGGATCAGTGCTGCTGGGACACTGGTGTGGGGTCACTGCCCACATCTCAGCACACATGGAGCCAGTCCCACTGCCCCAGCCCCTGCGGGCAGCAGCACGCTCAGCCCAGGGCTTCAGGCACCAGCTACAGACAGTACATCCCTGTACATCATTAACACTGCCTAATCCTGATCAAACCAAGGACAGGGCACAGAGCTCCAAATGAAGTAGCTCCTCCCTGATATTTCCATCCACCAATTCTGCCACTGAAACTGCACATTTTTGGGCCATGTGGAGCCAGCCTGGCTAATATTCTGCGGTTTCCTTGATGACAAGAAAAGCGACCATGAAGGAAGACAAACCCAGCTCTTTATCCCTTTAGCAGACTGATTTTCATTGTATTTATAGGATTTGGTTCTTTTTAAATGCTGCACAAGTTACCAATTTCCACACCCTGCCATTCCAACGCTAACCTTTCCAAGTCATTTGTACTCTTCTAGGCATCTGCTTCATCACTGGTTTACTACATCAGCTCCAGAACGTACCTCCCAAGGGATGGAAAGATGCAGCCATACAAGGAGCAGGAAAAGTATGCTGTTTAATTTTGAATTTACTTTGCTAAAAAAAAAGGCTCTAAAAATATCAAGTGCCAGCAAGCGTCACAGTCACATAACATCCTCCTTCAGAGGCAAAACAGCTTTCTGGGCTCCAACCCCATTGCTAGAAGGTTTCACTGGGTTCTGCTGACTTGGTCTTTTTTTAATTTCCAGAAACTAGTTTATAATTAAGTGGACAGTACAGAAAGTCCTCACAAAGCACAGAGAGTGTACAGTGTATGAAGGAGGGAAGTTAATGATTTAAGAGACCCCAGCAGAGTAAAGAGCTGCAACCAGCCAAGGCTTTGCCAGGGGAAGGATAGAGACCAGGCACAGCAGACAGCACTATGTGGTATTTGACATAAATGGAACCAGGAAAGATGACCTATTCCACTGACAACACACGGATCCAAAGTTACAAGTCCAGATGGTGACATCAGGGGCAGATGATGCCTGTCTCCTGTGTACACAGATCCAGGGCCAACATAACGCATTTGCAATCAGTATTTTCTCCCCATATTTGCAAAAACAGCCTCATGTTAAAACAGCTTTTAACAGGCAAACATTTGAGGAGGAACATACCAACAACAAGTGAAGATTGAAGAGCCAAGACCAGGGAGCCACTCCAGTCAACTTTATCGATACACATCAATTCCTTACAGAAACCCCAGTATCAGGTGTGATATTCTGTGTGTTTTTAGAAGAGAAGTAGTAACAGGTGTTTTTACAAAACAAAGTGGCCTACCAGTCAAGAGACTGCTCCCAAGGTCACAGCCAGCCAGTGGCAGAGAACAAAAGCCCCCACATTTTCTATGAACACCAAATAACACTGTTTGCTCACAGCGGTTTATTATCTAAGGTTGTATGAGACTTTTCCCAAACACTTCTCCTTCAGACAGGTAATTGGAACACTGATAGCTCATCAAGCACAAACAAGTCATTGCATCTTAACAACTTACTGTCCATCAGCTGAGCCATGGGCTGGATGAAGCATTAGCCAGCCCGAATTGCAAGGTGAAACATATCTGCATTATCCTCAACAGAAGAGCTTTATACTGCATTTTACTTTATAATCAGGGCAAGCTAAAATTACAGTCACAACCTCCTGGCAGATGGGCAGTTACATCCTAAGATGCAGTAACTCCATTTTAGCACATCCTTATCCTCTAGGTATTTCTCAATTAGCCAGTCCTAGGGTTCTTATGCAGAAGAACTTCTCAGGGTCACACAGGGAAGAGGAGATTGGTATCAGCTTTCAGAGAAAGCTTTATTTCCAGGTGTGAACAGATGGACTCTCCCTGACTGAGAGACCATTGTTCTCTGGAAGACACCAGAGATTTTCAGCCCTGTAATTGCAAGGTTTTCATCACCACTTCCTTCAGTTCTGAGCCTCTGTCCTTCTTCAACCTCTGTACACCAAAGTCCTCCTCAAAATGCGCATGCTCCTCTTTTGGAAGGGGATGCACAGTGCTAACTGCTAAGGATAGATATGAAGGCAAAAGTCCCTGCAGATTTTTCAGTCTGATTCAAGCAGGGAGTGGCTTCTGCTCTCCAGAATGCGAAATGCCGCCCTGTCTGCTTCCATTCAAAACAGCAGCAGAACAGATCTTAATTCCCTTTACAATTTAAACCTGTTCATCCCTCATTTTAAAGAGAAAGCTCACAGCAACAATCATGTCCAATTCCCTGTCAAATAAACTGGATCCTGAAAGTCACACACCTATCCCTGCTGCAGCCCTTCAGTATTATCCCCACCTCCCACCCTTCACAGGCCTTATGCCCAACTCCTTCCCCCCTAATCCCAGGTCACACCCTTGGTTTTAAACCACATGTAGTCAGAGCTGACTGCACCATCCTCAGGGGAGACAGACAGCACTCCCTCCATTAAATAAGCCAGAACTGCAGTTGGCCAGCACTGTGATGGGAGCTCCGGCACTAAACTAGGCAGCTTTTGTTCGCCTCCCCCCAGACAAAGCCTCACCATTTATTCTCTGCCAACCGTGCGCCCCCACCACCTCCCCACTCTCCCACACCCTGGGAACTTCCCATCCTCACACAGATTTTAGTCTCTCCCTTATGCGACCTGCTCCCCAAGGACAGGCTTTACTCTCTTCCAGTGTCTGCCATTCAAATAATACAGCCAGTTACTCATTTGCTCAAAATATGCAATTTTTACCAAAGGCTTGCAAAATTACCCGAGAATGACTCCAGAACATTTTAGGATGCATACGATTCTTTGCCGGTCTCTGGTGCAGGGGTGGGACTCGCCACTAACCTGCATTATCATTCCCTGTCCTCTCAGTCATGCTTCTTACAAGTTGCCCAGGAACCATGGAGGCCCCCATATTCCCCCATGCCCCTAAACAGCATTTTTCTCCCACACTTTGAAGATCATGTTTGGAAGGTTAGATCACCTCCTCTCTTCAGTCACTCCCCCCGCTCCCACCCCCCCCCCACCCCCCTCT
>VZRQ01004373.1:0-23111 GCA_013397975.1 Machaerirhynchus nigripectus | reverse complement strand
CCACACACTCCACTGTCATGTGCACCAACCCCTCCTCAGGCCCCTGGATATCCCATTACCTTTGGAAAATGCTCTGCGGGTCCAACCACCAGTAGGATAGTTGGTCTCCTTTCAGTGGGATCAGTCCCTCTGTCCTGTGTCTTCCCCAACACCTTTGGCCCTTTCTCCCCGGGGCCTGGAAGTGGGGTGGTGTTTCTGGCCTCATCCTCTTTTTCATCTGCAGGACCTTGGCATATGGCCCTGGGAAGGAAGCTAGACAGAAAATGCCACAGGGTCTGCAGCATTGCTGCTCCAGCGAGCATCCCGGGCAGGGAAACCCTGCGCGCTCAGGAGCTGCCCGCTGCCAAGGATGATGTGACTGCACTACCAAGCACCCCCAAGACGGGAATCGGCACGGCAGCCAGCGGGAGGTTCAACCCAGCGACTCCACAGGCTCAGATTCTTTACAGACCGCTCCTGCGGACGCTTCCTGCCTTTTGAAATTGCTGCTACTGCAGTCGTGCCTGGCCTGACAAGCAGCTCATTGTACCAGAGCCTCAGAAATCTGATGGCAACAGACAAAGCACAAGCCCCTGGCACGGAGAAGCCGAGACGCTGCGCTTTGGAGACTGCTTGGACAGAGAAGCCGAGACGCTGCGCTTAGGAGGAAAGCTAAAGATGAGCCTCTCCGAGAGGAGCTTCTCAGAGCTGCCCACTGAGCCGCGCGTCCCGGCTCATCCCAGCGGCAGCCCAGGCGAGCAGCGAGGCTGAGCAGCGATGCTGAGCACCCAGGCTGCGTCCCCACTGCAGCAGTGCCCAGCCAATCCTCGCTCCCAACACTGCGCTGCTCCGGAGCACGCCAGCGCGCGCAGCCGGCCGGGAGCGCGCCCTCGGCGCGGGAGGCCGCCCGCAGAGGAGCGCGCCTGCCGGCCCCTGGGCAGCCGGGCAGCGGCCTGAGCATGGAAGGCACTGCCCCAAAGCAATGGGCAGCGTGCGAGGGATGCGCGTAGCTCGGCAGCTCCAGCTGCAGCTCTTTGTTACGGCAGCAGATGGTTCTGCAGAGAGAAGCCGGCTTTGCCCAGCCATGGCCGCATTAACCTCTAAGTGCACTCTCTCTCCCCGGTCTATTATAGTCTCATCCGTGCCTACAATAGCTCTTTGGTGCTGCATTGTGCTGCTGCCTTTGGCTCCCAGCACAGCGTTTACGGCCATTCATCAGTGCGAGAGCTGTGCTTAAACCATCGCTGGTTGGTCGGCTGGCCGAGCTCTGCTGGAGGAGCCTTGAACCACCTAGTCAAAGGTAGGACCAGCCAGAGCAGGACTGCAAGTAGATATTAATATATAAGCACAGGCACGCATGATATTGCTTGGATTTCTAAAGAAATGCCACGTTTTCCTCTGCTGTTTTGTTCACTGACTGGTGAGGCTGTATCAGCCTCCCACCAGAACCCACCCTGGAGGAACCCAGCAGCATTTTCCGTTTTACAGTTCATCAACTTAACTTCATATTCCCAAATTCTTTGTGTCCACAGAGGGCACCGCATGCCTCACTTCCAAAGTACTGTGACTCTTCCATAAGTTTGGGGGTTTTAACAGGCAGGAGAAATGAGTACAGACCCCACAGCTTCCATCATCAGGGGCTCCCTACCCAACACAGCACAGCAAGAGCCACAGCAAGCAAAGGACCTCCGTTTTCAGCTTTTAACTTTTGAGAGTGACAGACTGCAGGAAAACTTATAGTACACAGATGTTACGATGTGAAAATACAATCCAAAATCTAAAAGGTCTGCGAGCCTTAAGCAGCCAAGCTGCACATAAATTTTGAGATGAACATCACTTTTGGGAACTTGCTATCACTGAATTCCTATAACGAATTTAAGTAATGGAAAAAGTGAGAGACAAGTACATAGAAGACATCACATTAAAAAAATTCTTCTGCAAATACACCAGAATTACTTAAGAAGCAAAAAATGCTTTTTAATCACAAGGTCTATGTACAGTATGCAATGAAGTTTTTTATCTTAAAATTTGACACATACCAAAAATGACCACACAGAACAAATTTACAACATTATGGGGCAGTAACACTGGGGTGAAGGTGAGGGAAAGCCGTGTCTCTCTCTGAGGAATGGCACAGTCCAGTTCTAGTTGGAATGCAGTCAGCAGTTCAGGCACAGGCAGAAAAGGCTGAGGAATTCTTGTCATGCCTCCATTACCTTGAGCTGCTGCTAGTCATCACAGCTACAAGCACAAAAGTTAAACTACTTTCTAACACATAATGAATCAGATCCTTTAAGATGACATTTGGAAGTTTTTAATTATCTCAAGCCAGAGGAACAAAGCAGATTTTCTGAACTGGGCACAGTTCTTCAAAATCAGCTTCTATTAGCCTAAGGCTGTGGTTTCACAAGCAGCTGTGAACTAATCTGAAGCTTATTGCCACTACAAGTCATCTCACACATCCACTTAAGCCCTGCACTTACCTTGCTCCCATGCTCCTCTGACAACCTCATTAACCCAGCCAAAAACCTGCACAGCTTTCTGCTGGGGTAACCAGTTGAGGCTACTCACAGATAGGGTCCAAAAAAGTGTGGAAAGGGCATCTGAACTGCCTGCAGCAACAGGCAGGCTGCCCTGCCACTCACACAGCTACGAGTCATGATACAGAAGGCAAAGCACCCAAAGCAGAATTTGAGATTTCTCCTCTGTGGTCACTCAATACTCACAAGGCCCCATTTAACAGCTGATGTTATCTGACACTGTTGCAATCGCTCCCCTGCATTAGTATTAACATTAGTGGTGTGTGCACATCAGGGACCCCCATCTTCCTTTGTTCATGCAGAGATTTTGTAAGAAAATAATAATTTGTGCAAGAAACTACATGCCTGGGGTGTAATTAAAGCAGAAACTCAGCAATGCTTCCTTGGCCTCTGTCCTCAGTAAAGGAAACCTCAGAGGAATTCTGTAACCACACTAATTCACACAACTCCTTGAGAACAGACAGAATTTTCTAATCATATTTAGGGGGGGAAAAAAAGGCATTTTATTTTACCAAGTGGGGAATTTTATTAGGTCAGAATAATAAACCTAGTAACAGCAAGATGATTATAGCTAGAAGCAAGACAACTGCACTCCTACAGGAAATTTGTAGGGAGGTATTACCCTACCAACACCACCATGAAGCCAATCAGTCACACATAAAATAGATGTAATAAATACTGTGAGTCCAGCATGAAAGGTGACACAAAGGAACATGAGGAGTAAGAATTCACTTTTTCTAGAAATCAAGAACAAACCTAGGCCACAGTGAAACAGCTTTCCTAACCTCTACTTCATTAGGAGACAGCCATTCCTCCAATTCCAGCTGTTTGCATAATCCAGACCTGGGATTTAAGGCAGAAAAAGCAGGAGGGCTGATCTGAATGGTGGCTCTCAGCCAGCACACCAGTCACGGGCGACAGAAGGTGCCTGTGGCAGCTGGCCTCAGAGCCCTGCACACCAAGATGGATAGTCATTAGACAGCCTGAGGAGAAGCTGACAATAAAGAGGTAATCTATCCAAATGGAGACAAAAGAGAGAAAAAAAACAAGAGACTAACATGCTTTGCTCAATTAAAGTATTTTCCTCAGTACTGCAAGATGGCAAAGGGAGGTTCTATGTAAGCCATAGAACAGAGGTATCTTGTATCCTTTTCAGCCACATCATCATACCTGCTGAGTCTAAAACTCCAGTTTTCAGACAGACGCTTGCCTTTTCCAAGCTGGTATACCTGGCAGAAGTTCACTTTTGCTTTAAGATGGTTTCTAGAAGACTTTTGAGTAAATGCACAGCATTTTCCTGCAAACATGTGAGCCTCATCTCTGACAACTTGCTAACATATAAAAAATGTGAGAGGGAGGGCAAAAAGAAAAGGGGGTAGAGGGGAGGGAGATGTGCAGGGAGCAATGACACTTCCCCTCCTCTGGTACAGGAAGAGTTGCTGGCAGTCTCTGGTTCCTTAGGTGACCCTGAAGGAATAAACGATGACTCATCTCCTTTGGGAGTCTCCTGGAAGCACCCCAAGGAGCCCTGCTGCCTACACTGTGTGCCACCCAGAGATAGCACCCAGCCCCCAGCTGGGATGGGCCACCGTGACTCTACCAATTACCTCTTTTCAAATTTAATTTTTGAAAGAGAACGTTAAGTATGTCACTACTTCCCACTTTTTAGAAAGTTGAAGTTAACCCTGCACGGTGCTTCTCGCACCATGACATAAAATCTAAGCAGCTTGGCCACTGCTGCTTAAATAATTAAACTGCCTGGTGACATTCAAGTACATTCATATATTAAGGTGACACAGCATAGCTCAGGGAACACTACAAAGAAACACAGGTCTCCTTGTTACAGGAACCCCGGCACAAGCATTTAGCTACCCCAGCTGATATATTCAGGCATCCACAGCCAGTGCCAAATACAAAAATACAAAGAGAGTTGGCCAGGGAGGGGGAGCACAGAGCCATTGCCCAGGACACAGAGTTCCACCAAGGTCATATCATATTATACGAACAGCAGGGATTAACCAAGAGACAGGGCATCCTTAGTATTCAGAAATTAGAAAATCAACTTCTTGCTGCATCTGATAGTTAAGCAGGAAAATAGGTAGTGAGAAAGGATGGCCCTGCAGCAGCCCAGGCCCAGGCCTGCCCCCACACAGTTATCCTCAGGCTAAATGATGTAGGTTTACATACCAAGCAGCTTTGCCTTTACAAGCAACTCATGATCTAAAAATTTCAACAATTTCTCTAAGAGCAGAATTCTCTACTGCAAACCACTTTAGCTGCCAGAAGCTCCCCTGCAGCTCATGACATGTGAGTTGGAAAAACTCAAGACATCTCCACTGCCTTCCCAAACAGATGTGAGTTATCACAGCTATGCTTCTCCACTCGAGACAAAGACTGGGCCATCATTAAACTGTGCTCATGTCCCACATTCACAGGGACAAATATAGCAGTAGGACATGCACAAGAACAAAGACTCATTTCCCAGTTGCTACAAGTAGGGCTGTAGGAAAAAGCTCCCTCCCCCTTCTCCTCCTCCCAACACCATACCATGTGCAACCAAGAGCCCTGGGCTGCAGCACCACCATTTTGGAGGACTTTTAAACAAGAGACCGAGTCCTTATTATGGCTTTGATGTCTTTTTATTAATGCTCACCAACCATTTAAGGGTTCTGCTCAATATTCAGTGAGATTAAAAATAAAAATTAAACAGGAAGTACGCTGAAGTCTGGAGTTTTTTACCTGCCATTATCTCAATAATCTGACAACTCCCTGAAAGGAGGTTTTAGCCACCTGGAAGTTGACCTCTTTTCTGAGGCAACCAGCAACTGGACAAGAGGAAATGGCCTCAAGACATGCCAGGGGAGGTTCAGGTTGGACCTCAGGAAGCATTTTTTCACTGAAAAGGTTGTAAGGCACTGGCACGGGCTGTCCAGGGAGGCCACCATCCCTGGAGGTGTTCTCGAAACAACTCGATGTGGCACCAAGTGCTATGGTTTAGTTAATAGGGTGGTGCTGGGTCAAAGGCTGGACTCGGTCTTGGAGGTCTTTTCCAACATTAATGATTCTAATAATCCAGTGCAGATGGAACAAGAAGATATGTCCACTACCTACTGAGGCATTGAGCCCTGGTCACTAAAAAAATGCTCCACAGAACACATTGAAAGACCAAAAGCACTGCTGCATATTCTACACAGGCACAATCAGCTGCTTTGGATGAGTTTTGTTGTTTCATTCCTCTCAGGCTGAGGGGTTCCTACAGGCATTCATTTCCCTACAAAGTTCAGAACAGACCCCATCCTGCAGGAAGTAATACTGTGAGGCAGTATCAGTGATATTCAGGATGCCTTTCTAGAAGAGACTCTTACACAATGCTGACATTTAAATTTATATGCTCTAGTCAAAGTTGCACCTACATCTCTCAAAGGTCAGCCAGCAGCCCTTGGTTGTTAGCACTGTGTGAACAGGACAAAGGTCTCTGCTAAATAAACCAGAGAATCACCAGGCTTCTCCAATTTTCTGCAGGATAGGACAAAAAACAAACCTGGAAGAACAAACATCCCTCAAGAGTTATATACCTGGTGCTATATCTACATGATTATAAAGCAACAGCTGCCTAATCTGCAACTGTTTGTTTCTATGCACAGGAAACATGCAGGAGCAAGTTTCTCCTGTCCATATTTGCATCTAAAACCTAGCTCCCAACCTCCCCTCTGAACATGGAGTGGACACACGCTGCCAGTGTCATACATGAATCCCACTAAGGCAGGGCTGACCAGAGACCAAGTCTGGGTAAAGACTGTGACCAAGACAGTCGGAGTTTCCCTGGTCCCCAGCACCCCTCTCGTCCTGTTGTCCCTGCAAGACCTCTGGGTCCTGGCAGAATGACAGCCTCGGGCAGCTGGGGTGCCAGCCCGTCTCCCTGACATTCCCCGTCCCAAAGCTCTCACTGTAGGGGCTGCTGGCCAAGGCTATTAATAACCAACATTGCACCCAGAAGTCTCCTTGTGCCAAAGCCAAGGCCTGTCTTCTCAAAGTCTTTTCTGCAGCTGTCAAGAACTCGTGTGATTGATTACAAAGAGTTCTTTTGCATCTTCAGCCTAAATCAGAGAAGGCAGCAAACCCCAAATCCATACCAACTAACCATTAATCACAGATTTGAAAGTTTTATCTACAATTAAATCACTGCTCTTGCTCAAGTGCATGAGAACAGGGCCTCCATCAAACCACACATTTCATAATTTACAAAGAGCAAGACCAGGCCTCCACTCCCTACAGACCCAGCAAATATTATTTGTTTTGTTTATTATTTTAATAAACATTATTCATGAATGTGTGAATTTAATTAACACGGTACTGAAAATTATTTCACCTTGTATTAAACTGGTTTGGGGTATCCACAAAGGATAATCATTTGGGATTAGGAAGGAGAGGGGTGGATGAGAAGTTGTTGGCATTAGAAGGAAGGCTATCAACTGGAATTTCAAACTGTAATAACCTTGTGTACAACCTTGTGTTGCTCAACCCTTCACGATGAATTACAAAGGCCCAGCTTAAAGTTCCCCAAGTGCCCCAGCAGGATTCAAGACACATAAACCATGAAAATGTGATAATGCATAAATGTATATAGGTTTGGAGATGTATTAGGAGATCTAAATGAGAGGTGGAGAGATATTCCAGTCCAAATTACAGAACAGTATTAGAATTTTGCTCTTTTTATCATAAACTGACTTCTGTAACACAATAAAACCTCAGGTCCTGTAATTCCAGATGGCTGTGAATGGAAAACAGGTGAAAGCATCACACTGGAAGAAGTCCCTGCTTCCTCTGCCCCTTACAGTTGCTAACAATTGCAGTACATGGTGCATAGTATAAAACAGAGTATCAAAAGTGCTGAAGAATAAAACAGTTACAGAAATAGAGCCTGAAAGGAAGAATTAAATGACATCATGACAGAAGATAAAGTATTGATCAGAATCAAGATAAATTTTTTTTACGATTGCAACTACTACAGTAGAAAGAGTTTCTCAATCCATCCATGGAGTCACTTGCGAAAGAGCTAACTGATCTATTACCCCAGAATGGCATGAACACAGCTGCAAGAGTCCAGGAACACACTTAAAATGCAAAATTGTTCAGAGGAAAGGCCTGAAGCAAACAGAGCACTGCAGAGTCCAGCTGCAGCGGCACAGCTTTGCTTCTTCAGTACATGGGAAAAGTGAAAAACAGACCTTGTGGGGAAGTTTGGACAGCCAGGACCTGGAGATCCGAGGCTAAGGAAGAAGTGATGAAAGCAGATTTCAGCAGCCTGGGAGCTGATGTAGTTTCCCATGGGGAAGCTGATACCAAGGAAGCAATCACAGTCACATATATGAATTTAGGAGGGGAAAGTATCACAAAGCCAAGGAGGACATCACTGTTGGAGCAGAGGCAAAGAGGACATTTGGGACGGAAAAGAGAAAAGGGTTATGTTTTCTCTGTTTCTTAAAGTGAACTAGTCCAGCAGAAGATGCTCAGCACCACTACAGAAGAGGCAGCTGCAGACAAAGTGCACCAGTTCAGTCTGTCTCTAGGCAGCTGGGATTAATTCCACCAGTTCAGACTATCTGGAACTTCAGCAGCAGAGATGAGGTTTTGGAATGGCACTCCAGCCCTGCAGTTAATCAGGATCAGTAGGAAAACAGTTATATTAGCAAACACACAAATATTACCATCACACATTCTTTCAGCAATAGGACATCTCCAGATACAAAGCAGGAAACAGTTCTGATTCACCATATTTCCATCAAGTGCATATTTCCAGCTCCATAGGTCTATATAAAGTCAGAAAGCAACAGTAACAAGACACTGACTGTTCCAGAGGTAGATGAAATTTAGCAGTAAAAGACTATCCTTTCACACAGTAGAAAAAGAAAGGCTTTTTAAAAATTCTTCACATGGTTATCACTTTACTGCCCGAACAGAGTGAAGTATGTGGATTGCTTCATGCTGACCAGTGCAAACAAGCATTTCGTTACAAGGCTCACTGGTTTGGCACACTGTATTTGTCCATTGGTTTAAAGATAACAGCATGGGTTAAAAAAAAAAAAAGAAAGCATCGTTTACATAAGCAAATTCCACCTCAAAGGATATCTGAGTAAAAGCCCTTCTCTCCCCCACCACAGAAGGCCACCTCTAAAAGAGAAGGCAGCAATTTTCCAAGAATGCCACAAAGGGTTTTATCTCAGCAAGAACCCTCAAGCATTGAAGGAGACAAAACGTTGCTCATTTTCTTTTCAAGTTCAGCCCAAAAGTTATTGTTACCACAAGGACTTCTAGCCTACTGACGCAGGGAGGGTAGCAGCTCACAGCTAAGATTGGCAATAACCTCGCTTTAGGAGCCCAATGCTCTATCTGCTCCCAAATGCTGGAAGGCAACTCCCATATCAAATGTACTGCTGCATGGAAGGAAAAATAAAGTGCACCAGAGGCACCAAGTAATTTACTAATCACAAGCAATCCATGTGATTTATATCTAAATTGGTCTCCAAACACCGTGCCCAATAAATCAAAAAGGTTTTTCATCTTGACACTTGAGCACTTTTCTTGAGCGTGACCTCACATTAGTTAAGCGCTGAGGTGCCATAATTAGCTAGGGATGGAGCAGAAAAAAGACTGACTTATAAATAGAACTGCCTGGGAAACAGGAAGTTTATTTGATTTCCCTAAAAATTGCACAACACGGAAGTTTGCTAGCCAGCTGAGGGTTGTTCCCACATTTTTAACTGGAACTTGAGAGTTTTGAACTCTGCATCCTCACTCTCAATGGTTTTTACCCTGCTGAAGGGGATGCTCTACCATACTAACAATGCTTTGCAAACTCTAGAATGGTTTAGGTTGGAAAGGACCTTAAAGAGCATCCAGTTCCAACCCCCTGCCATAGGCAGGGACACCTTCCACTAAATCAGGTTGCTGAGTGCTCTTTCCAGCCTGGCCTTGAACACTTCCAGGGATGGGGCAGCCACAGGTTCTCTGGGCGACCTGTGCCAGGGTTTCACCCCCCTCACACTATTGATGTGGAAGAGGAGGCAGAGGAAGCAAAGGGCTGAGGAACAATACTGACAGACAAGGGCTTCAGCAGAAAGCCAGGATTGTTAAGCAGCATCCAGCCAGCGCTTCCCTCCGGCAGCGAGTTCCAGTTCCCGCAGAACGGTTCCTCTGTGCCGCTCCCGCAGCGCGCCAAGCAAAGAAACTCTCTGCTGGGAAGTAAAAACGCAGTTTGTTTTAAGGTGCTTCCTCCTGGGCTGGGGAATGTTAGGCTGGATTGAATTACATGCACGGAAAGACAAGGGAGTGCAAACCGAGGCAGGCATGCAGGCGTAAGCACAGAACATTCTGGGTCATGAGGGACGTTTGCCAGAGGTCAAGGATTGGGCCCACAGGTGGCAGCAGGTCAGTGTCACAGGGCATGCACAGGTGACTTGTGGTACAATCAGACTGACGTACCTAAACACACCCAAGCAGAAAACCCTCATGGCAGTCACGTTATTTTCAGAAACAGCACAACCAAACTGCTCACAAGATCACACTGCCAAGGAATTCTTGTATTTTACAGTAGCAAGGAAGATGCCAACCAAAAAGAAATGTTA
Source organism: Machaerirhynchus nigripectus (assembly GCA_013397975.1). Lineage (NCBI taxonomy): Eukaryota > Metazoa > Chordata > Aves > Passeriformes > Dicruridae > Machaerirhynchus > Machaerirhynchus nigripectus. The sequence continues at coordinate 12,967 of VZRQ01004373.1, read as the reverse complement.
GAAGATGCTGGAGATTCAAAGTTAGAAAGGAACCAGAAACTCTGGAAAGGACTGTGCAAGTAAAGCACTCAAACTGGGGCACCGCTCCCAGAACAGGGAGAGAATACAAACTGTCACTTGAATCAAGTATCTTTTCAACGACTCAGAAGTTATTCTGACACTCTTCTTCCTTCCTGCAGGACTCGGGCACTCTGTGGTGGCACAACCCCAGCTGTACCCATGTGTTTATCTCCTATCTTCACATGACACTCAGCTTTTTCATTGCCCTGCACATAAAATATAAGCGACTAGGCAGGGACAAACTGTGCAGCATTGAGGACAAGCCCATTAACCATAGGCATGTAAATTAAACTAATCACAGTTAAATACAGCAGCATCACATTGAACCTTGGAACCCTCAGTGTAGAGCATCACACAGAGCGGTGTGAGCACAAAAGGCTCCCAATACTGAAAGAGAAAGCCAGTGCAGCATGTTTTATGTACTCCGTGTGCAAACTGTACAGTACAGCAGCCTCCCTACATTCTAAGATATCTCAAAATCCTTAAAATAAACGAGTCTGGCATAAGCCATCCTGGGCAAACATGAGTAGCAACACGGTGTCAGACTCATATGAGGAACAACGGTGATTGAATGAAACCTGCACAATACCCTGACTTCGGAAATCGCTTCCAAAGGACCTTTCACTAGCATAAGTCAGCATGCAAGTTGCCCTGTCCTAAGTCCTGGAGAAACACGATTTCCTTTATAGTTCTTCCTGCCGAAACACTAGACTTTTATTCTTATTAATTATGGGCAGTTAATACCGTACATGCCTACAGGGAGCAAGCAAGCTGATTCCTCCGGGTCTAGTGTGTAAGCCGGCAGGGTGGCTTTGAGGCAAGCACGCTTGGGGAGCAGAGCGGCCGTGTCGCATCACACAGCCCCGCTCTCGCGCGGGGAGCAGGACGCTAAAGGGACGCAGGTGCTGCCATGGTGCTACCATGCGCAGGTGCCACCGCTGCCCCGGCCAAACACAACTGGAAAGTCTCCAAAGTCCACGTCCTGCTCCCGGGACGAGCACGGAAAGGGCTGCGGAGCGGATAGGGGACGAGGGGAGCGGCCAAACCCTCCCTCACCCTCAGAACGCAGGACCGCTCAGCCCCGCCGGGCCAAGATCCCACCGCCCGCCGCCGCTCACCCGCAGATCCAGCTCGGTGCGGTGCAGCCCGAGGCGGCCTAACCCCACGGCCAGATCGTGGATGCAGAGCGCGCCGTCGCGATTCACGTCGAGCTTCTGGAACAGGGCGCGGAGACGCCGGTCCTGTTCGGAGGCCTCGCACAGCGACCGCCCGCAGGACCCTGCGGTCCCCCCGCCGCCGCCGCCGCCACCGCCGCTCTCCACCGCTGATCCGTGCGGGGACCCGCATGGGCAGAGAACGCCGCTCACCACCGGGGAGGCGAGCGAGCGCCGCGCCCCCGGCATGGCCGCGCCGGCACAAACCACCACCCACCCCTCACGCCCGCGGCACCGGCAAATGGCGCCGCTTCCGCCTTCGCGCCACGCGCCGTCGCCGCCACGTGACGCCCCGCGCTGGCCAATCACAGCGGGCGACACGCCCCGGGCCACACCCCGCGGCGCCCACGGGAAGTGGCCGGCTCATGACGTCACAGAAGACGCTCTCGCCTCCGCCAATCGGAAGGAAGCGCCGAGGGGTTTCGGAGTGTTGCATAGGGAGCGGTGCAGGCGCGCGGACCAAGCCGCAATTGGCTGAACTCCCTCGGAAGGCGGTGAAAAAGCGAACCTCTCCAATCAGAGCGAGAGCCCGGACTCAGTTTGAGCTTGACGGACGTCGCGGGCATCCGGTAGGTTGGAAACCAGTGCGCGCTCTGGGTTGATGGACAGGAGAAGCACCCAGTGTGATTAGAGCGGGGAAAATCCACGAGCAGGCCCAACCCCTCACTGGCCCCACGCAGGCCCAGTGCCCTGGGACCAGCGGCGGGGCGGGGCCGCCTCTTGGCTGAGTGATGGACAGGGCTCTTGGCCAATAATAATGCGGAAATGCAGACGAAAGGCGGGAAACTCGCGTGACGGGCAGGCGGGTGGGCCAATCAGGCGTAGCAGGAAGAGGGGCCGATTCTGGAAGCCATTACGCCAGTGCCGCAGGGTGGGGGCCGTTGCGCGGGGCTGTCGGGCGGGCGCCGTACGCAATTTGCGTATCGTTGGCGGTGCCAAAGGGGGAGCGGGGGGGGGACCGAGCCCTCCGGGCCCTGAGGGGCCTCGGGGCCCCCCTGTTGTCCCCGGCGGTGGGGGGGCCCTGCCGCCCCTCGGCCCTGCCCAGCGTCCCCCAGGCCCCCCAGGTGTGACCCCGTGCCCCGTTCCCGGTGCCCTCCATGGCCATGGCGTCGCCGCCGGCGCCCCCAACCAAGAAGCGGAAGATGAACTTCTCGGAGCGGGAGGTGGAGATCATCGTGGAGGAGCTGGAGCGGGGAAAGCACCTCCTCGTCAACCACTTCAACGCGGGCGTGCCGCTGGCCGCCAAGGCCGCCGCCTGGCACGACATCCTACGCCGCGTTAACGCCGTCGCCACCTGCCACCGCGAGCTGCCCGAGGTCAAGAAGAAGTGGTCTGACCTCAAGACCGAGGTGCGGCGCAAAGTGGCCCAAGTGCGGGCTGCCATGGAAGGAGGAGGCGAGAACCAGAACGGCGGCGGCAACGGGCCCGAGGGCGAGGACCCGGCGGGCGCCGCGGCCGCCCCGGTGATCCTCACCCCCATGCAGCAGCGCATCTGCAACCTGCTGGGAGAGGCCACCATCATCAGCCTGCCGAGCGGGGACTGCGGCGCGGGTGACGGGAGCGAGATCCCCATCACCGCGTCGGCCACCACGGTCACCCTGACCCAGAGTGAGTGCTGCGCCCGCTGGAACGCTCTGGGCTGGACTAGAGGGTCACACAGAGGCCCTGACACCCCCCTGCGAGCAGACCCCGAGCCTTGTGTGGGGAAAGAACCACAGAATGGTTTGGGTTGGAAACGACCTTAGAGAGCACCCAGTTTCAACCTCCTGCCATCGGCAGAGACACCTTCCACTAGACCAGGTTGCTGCATCCAGCCTGGCCTTGAGCATTTACAGGGATAGGGTGCCCACAAGATCTTTGGGCAGAGAGAAGCCCCAACAAAAAGAAATCTCCTCATCTTTGTAATGAAATGCTCCTCCCAGTCTGCCCTTGTGTTGTAGGGGAGTGGCCGCAAGACACGAACGTACTGAAAGCCAGCTTTGAGAGCTGGGCTCAGCCTTAAGGACAAGGGAGTCAAGGATCCTTTGCACCTTGGGAGATTCTTCAGTCCCTCTCTCAGAACAAAAGCAGGGGGAAAAACATCTCCAGGGCTAATTTCCCAGTGTGCAGTGTCCCAAAGAGCAGCTCTTCTACCAAGAGGGGCCATTCTGGATCTTGTCTTTGTTTTTATATCCCTCAGTTAATGCTGCTTGGAAAAATCGTTGTAAACTGGCGGTTGAGAAATTTTATTGTCTAGACAGATAAGGCATTCCCTATTCCTTTGGATTGTACAGCCCAGAAGGAAGCTCGACTGAGGGTGGAGTAGACTTAAATAGGTCATTTTGTGCGTTGCTGGCCATTGTGTGTTATCTCACTGAACAGGCCATATTCCTGTGATATCCACTGAATAGCCCTGTAGATAAAAATCCTGTATCGCAGCTACTCCTGACTCCCTTTCTGTCCTTTGTTCTCAGTTCCTGCAGAGACAACCTACCACAGTCTGGAGGATGGGGTCGTGGAGTACTGCACCACAGAAGCCCCCACCACTGTCACCGCGGAGGCGCCCTTGGAGATGATGGCGCATCAACACGAGGTGTCCGCCAAGCCCCAGGAGCTGAAAAGCCGCATTGCCCTGAACTCAGCCAAGCTCCTGCAGGAGCAGCGAGTGACCAACCTGCACGTGAAGGAGATTGCCCAGCACCTGGAGCAGCAGAATGACTTGCTCCAGATGATTCGCCGCTCGCAGGAGGTGCAGGCCTGCGCCCAGGAGCGGCAGGCACAGGCCATGGAGGGGACACAGGCAGCACTGAGTGCCCTCATCCAGGTCCTCCGCCCCATGATTAAGGACTTCCGTCGATTTTTGCAGAGCAATACACCCAGTCCATCGGTCACCACTGACCCTGGCCAGACAGGGCAGCAAGATGGTATGATCCAATGAAAGAAACAGTGATGGGAGGGGAGCTTTAGATTGATGTTAGGAAAAATTTCTTCCCTGAAAGGGTTGTCAAGCCCTCACACAGGCTGCCCAGGGCAGTGGTGGAGTCACCATTCTTGGAGGGATTTAAAAGATGTGTGGATGTGGCACTTGGGGACATAGTTTAGTGGTGGATGTGGCAGTGCTGGGGAAATGGTTGGACTCAATGATCTTTCCAACCTAAACAATTCTGTGATTCTGTAGGATATCTGCCGTGCTAAAAACCTGCCCATGCTGGCAGAGGACACTTGGTAGCAAGGGGTGCTGGCTCTTCTCAGTGTGAATGGCTCCCTTGGAACCTGGCTGAGCCTAAACAGCTTTCTCTGCTAATCTTGTGCTAATCTGCCTTTTAAGACTCATACAGAGCCAGAGCAGGATGTGTAATAAAGCAGCAATTTAACATGGGTTGCTTTAGTCCCTCAAACAATAGATTTATTTTTTTAAAAGTTATTTTTTAATGTCTGTTTGGAAAAAATCTCTCCTAAGTATGACACCTCTCTCTTTGTCTCTCTCTCAAGATCTATAGCCTTTAACTGACTTCTAACGTGGAGAGTTTTGTCGGGATATCAGTGCTGCAGCTGCCAAGGTACAGTGATCGTGAACCATAGTGTGCACAGTGAATGCATTTCTGGCTCTTGCTGAAAGCATTTACTGGAAACATGGTACTGGATGTGGTTGAACCTTCCCTCTGCACTGAGAGCTATGGATCGTGCTCCTGCAGCGTGACATCCAGCCCATGCAGACCAGCACCCAGCCTCTGTGCAGTTTAAGTCCCACCCACCTCCCCTGAGGATCCCAGTGGGATTGAAACGGTGCATTCACCTCATGTTTTATCTGCATGCAGTCATGAAATTTCTCTATCAACTTGGCAGATGTGATGAAAGTTTCATGTCTTGGGTACCAGAAACTCTCCTGGGATACGTCTTGGTGCAATGTCTTTATTTGTCACAGCGTAAACACCCAAGGGCCTGGATGAGTTTCACTCGGGTGGATGGAATGGTGAAACTCCATCTCTGCCTCATCTGCATAGTTTGTCACCTCCAGAATACCTTGGTCCATCACAGTGGACCTGGACTAAGGTCCTGGACTAAGCTGCAGCCACACAGGAATTCTCAATGTTTAGGAGTTTGTCAGCCGCTGATTTGAGTGAATTTTGGGGCATTACTTGGTTCTGCTGCTGCTGGTGTTTGTTTTGTACTGTTTGGGAGCTGGAAGCGAGTCCAGCCATTCTGTTTTTGTCTGCTGGCCAGCCTCATCCTGAGAAACAGAGCTGAGGTTCTCCTCACTGTCCTATACCATTATACAGGGTAAAACAATGTCACAGCCACTTCTGAGGCATTCAGGTATGGTCCTTAATGAGAAAGCTTAATTGCACAGGATGGTCAACACGATTCTCACAGACTTGCAGTAACTTCATAAACTTTCAGATTAAAGGTCCACTTGTACATGCATGGAAGAAAACTTAGGGGAAAAGGAAGTGTAACTCTTCTACCTTGCAAAGTGGCTTACATTTAACAGGCTTGTTGCTTGCCAGGTATTACTTTTGAAATGGAACTTTTCCAGAGCTGGTATTTACTTGCTGTTAAGTCTCCTTTAGGGCTGGCGAGGGAGTGAATTTGCACAATCAAATGAAACCTTTACACAGCTTTTAATGGAGAGATGCTGATGGGAGACCCTGGTTAGAGAAGTAGGTGAAGAGGTCACCGCTGTTGGTCCCTGGCCTTTACTCATGTCTTGTGTGCAAATCTGATGGGGGAGAAAAGGACAACACAGTGAGAAGGGTTTGGTCCCTGGAAGACTCCCTTGGGACTGACCTCCAAGCTGAGTCAGGGTATCCTGCCTTGTCTGGCATCTCACCACATGAGTAGCACTTGCCTGACTCTTCCTCTTAAGACTTTGTGGAATCAAATCAATTGCTGAATTGAAATTTATTTTTAAAGTGAGAACAATGTCATATGTGTTGGTTTACCTCATTTGTGTAATGATCTCTCCTTTACAAATCTGAATTTTAATAAAAAATACATTTTGGTAAACAGGCTGTTTCAGTTCATTGGTGTGTGCCAAGGCAGAAGTGAAAATGAGTTCATGACAACAATTTACAACACAGAATCCTCACTGTGAAGGGACCAAGGAGAGCTGTGAACAACCACAAGTCACAGTAGCTTTTCCTCTTGTTTGTGAAGCTTGTGGCCTTGTATTTACAGAATTACAGTCCTTTTCAAATAACAGCTTTTACAGGCTTACCTTAGAGCACGAGTTATTTCACAGTGTCTGACGGATTACTGAAGTACAGTAATCTCCCAACAGCTCAGAAGATGCCACAAAGCCTAAAATAATGGTAGAAATACCAGTCTTTGGCTTTAAATTGCACTGTGCGTTTTTTCAGTGACTACGCACTTCACTGTGTTACTTTTCTAGAGGAGTAAACGTGTTGCCACTGGAACCACCCATTTTTCTTGTCTTTTCGGGATAAATGCAGAGCTTAGTCAAGAGCCAGCAGCATTCAAGTGTGTGTTCTGTGTCCAGATTTTTGTCTCATTAAAAAGATGTGGCAACATTTTAAATATAGGGTGAACTGTGTGATGAGGGGCTTGATTGTTGCTCATGAAGAGGTCATCAAATTTGGGGAGGGACAGAGAAAAGTGTTCCTTAAAGTTAAAACCAGGAGCAATAGGTGAACAGGACACTGACAGGGCAAACAAATACACAGGACATTTCAACTGAACAGGCAACTGATGCCCAAACAGAACAAAAGCTGAGGAATAATATTTATAGATGTTTATTTGTTCTCCTCTACTATTCTTTTTGTACCTAGACATTTGTATTCAACATCCAGACTGGGAAGGAGCCATGCAGAGATCTTCTGCCACAGGGTGCCTCGGAGATGAGGGTGAGCAGCATCTTCTGGCCTGCTGGGGAAAGGGAAATTTGGTGGGGGATTCTCAGTGGTGAGAAGACAATGTCTGTGGCCATGGAGGCATCGCCAAGCCGCCAGGAGCACCACTGCTCCTTCCGGAACAAAGCTCTGCTTGCGATGTGTGCGACTGCAGCCCGGCTTTCCAGGAGATGGCACTGCACGCCGGGATCCGGAGCTGCGGCACTGCACTGTCCCAGGAACCACCCCTGCCCTCCAGACCTTGTGGGATCCTGTTTGCTCCTTTTGCTGGCAAATCTTTTCAGGGCTGAGAGCCTGGAGACGAAGAAATTCAAAGGGCAGAGCGCAGCAATGAGACGTCCCTGGAAAAGTCAGGATGCCTGGGGACTCAGACCAGGTCCTTCTGCTTCCCACAGACATGGCAGAGGGTACTGAGATGTCTGTCTTTGGGATGAGTTCACTGTAGAACCGAATGGACAAGCACAAGAATAAAAAAACCACATCAAGCTCCTCATTATAAGCAAAGGGACAGGTTTTAAGTTTTTTTAGAAGACCACACATATATCAGTATCCCACAAGTACAGTGCACTGCCATCAGCACATCACAGTTCTGGGAGCAGATCCTCACCAAGGGACAGAATGGTATCACCTGCACACTCACCCAAATAACCTTAACTTCCTCCAGCATCTTTTTAAAGTTTGTCAAGCCTGTTTTGGCAAAGCATCCTTCTGGGGATCTTTTGTAGTTTTTTTCCTGTTGTCACATGAGAGGTTGTTGCCAGCAAGTACTGTCAGCAGAAGGGTGGTCAGGTCAGTGTGAAAATGGCCAGGCCATGTTTTGAGTGCCGGAATGAAGCCGATATCACCTGCAAATGGGGCTCATGAGCCCTTGTGTCCCAGATGTGCAGGTGATTAACCCAAGGCAGAATCCCAGCGCCAGCAGGGACAGTTTCTTTCACCTCTGCCACCTGGGATCCCAAATTAGAGGTTGCTGTGTCAAGGGGCAACCACAGACTTACACTTGCTTCTGATGTATTTGGGGTAACAGCGGTATTTGTGGGGTTGAAGTCATTGGGACAGACCATGGCCACAACCAGCAAGTCTCTTGTCCAGCACACCACTGAAGGGATGGATAGCTGGGATACAGCCACAGGATAAGGCTTAATAAACACAACAAGCCTTGAGGCAAAGCAGGTTCCAAGTCTGCAGATTTTGGAAGGGGCAAATGAGATCCAGTTCCACCCACAGACCTCATGGAGAGTCCTGCCGCACATTCCCAGGACACACTGAAGCAGACATGGAAACCAATAAACAAAAGAAGCCAGGCAGCTGGATTTTCAGGTCTAGCCACATATTTGGGGAAAGGAATCCACCGACTCCAGATTCCTGGGCTCCCCTTGTCCGTAACAGGATTCCCAGTGCTGGCAGGCCAGAAACCCACCGTGCAGGTGTGTCCTTTGCACATCCAACAGGAAACCCAGCCTGGCACAGAAAGTGAAACAGTTCCTGGCCTTTATGATGAATTCAGTTAAATATGGAAAAAGTGAAAAACACAAGCAGGTCAAACTGTAGTTTGCAGCCTGTTATTAAGCTGAGAAGATGCAAGGTTGGAGTAACTCTACACCATGGGATAATCCTATGCAGTGGGGATAGGTACCCATTCCCATCACAGGGTTTCCTGTGCTACACCTTCCACTGCTGTGGTGTCTGCACCCCCTGCCCCATTTTGGGAGCTCCCCAGCCTGGATCTGCTCCCAGTTCTGGGGAAGGCACCCACCCACTGCAGCTCCCACCCACAGCTCCAAGAACACATTTACAGCATACAGTGTCGTGTGATAATCTCTTTTTTTTTGGATGATGAGGCTGAAAGCTCATTAGGGCCATTACAGCAGAGGCGACAGGTGTAACAGAGGAGAGCCATTACTGTGTTTATGCTGTTAACAGCAACATGTGTAATTCAGTTTTAAAACTTTAATCATTTCGCTGCCAGGACAAATGAATTAGTGTGATGATGCTTTCCAGAGGAAGATGCTGATGATGTAGTTTGCAGGGCTTGTGCATCTGGGATTCCCCTGGGATAAGAGATAGTATTTGAAGGCTCACCAAATGCATTACAGCATCTACCTCACTTCACCCCACTGAGTTTTGTCCCTCCTGCATTTATGTTGCCTTGTTTCTCCACTGCTGCTTTATCTCTGTCCTCAAAGCAGGGAGGAGGCAAGACAAGGCATCTCTGTTGGTGCTCACTCACAGAGTGCAGCAGTCTCAGCCCTGGCCAGCCAGGCACACCTCTCCAGGAGAGCAGAGGTGAGGCCCAGACTTAACTGCAGAGCCCAGACTGATAAAAATATCCCAGACTGATAAGACGATGCCCTGAGCCAGCAGAAGTTGAGGAAGTGGTGGCGGCACTGGGGAGCGGCCTCGGGAAAGGCTTACGTCAGGAAGAGCACAGGGCAGGGAGGTGGCTGAGGGTCACAGAGCAGAGGTGAGGTGGGCGCAGCCATAGAGGAGAAATCCATAGGGCGTGAGTCTGGGACGAGCAGAATCCATGTGTATCAAAGCACCTTGGTCATACACACATGGCCCCATGGCCAATGGATTGCACCTGGAACAGAAAATAATATAAAGCCAGAGGGCTGGTGGATGGATGAAGATACCCTACACCCACATTCCCTCTGTGGGAGGCTCAGACTAACCAATGCCCTGCGTAAACAGCAGCACTGTCTCTTTAAAACATGTGAATTTCTTCAGAAACAATTATGCAGCATAAACACAGCAAAATCAACAGGGTGAATTTCGAACTAATAAAGATTTAATCTCTCAGTCATGAGACTGCATTTGTTAGGAAAACACACATATCCCTGAGAATGCAGCTATGGTTGCTATACTACACACTGCTCAGCAGCTCGTTGGGCATTTTTCCAAACCCATTTATTTTTAACATCAGACACGTTATTCAATTAATTATAAAAACACTGAGGTTTTCCAGAGATGTTTCTGATAAAACTGCAAAGTAAATATGCATGAGAACAGCAAAGATTAAAGTCTCTGTAAACTTTAGCATTTGAGGCGGTTGCTATAAACAAGACAAGTCCTCAAGAAGGTTATTTATCAGAGTGAATCATAGCAGATAACACACAGTCTCCTCCCATACCACACACAGGGATCGTTTGTCCTTTACCTAGGGATGGAAGCAGAGCATCCACATCTGTCAGCAGTGTGCTGGGGCATGAGAGGTGTGAGAACTGGGCTGGATTCTTCGGATGCCTCCCGTATTTCAGCATCACAGCTTGGTAAATATCAAGTATTTAGCAGGCTCAGCTCTTTCCCAATAAGCTGGAAACAGAAATCAAAAAATACCAGCCCATCTCCAGCAATGCCTCAAAGCCTTGAAAACACTGGAAAGCAATTGATGGAAGGATTCAAGCCTTGTCTGTAACAGCAGCCTGTAAACCCTGCTGTTTCCTGGTAACTCCTGGTATGTCCTGTGATGGTTTCACTGTAACAATACAAAATATTTTGCCAGTCCAAAGTCTGTGTAAGCTTAACCTGGTAAGCAAAAACCATAACAATGCATTTGGCTTGATCCAATTTTTCACTTTTATCCAAGGACATTGCTGTGTACTTTTCCTTGATAGCTCTGATATTGTCTGCATAGATGGCAAAGATTACAGGCAAGGAGTCTGGGCATCAAAGCCTGGCAGAGAGCAAGGACTCCCAGGCTTTCATCCAATCTTTGCGTATCAGCCTTGGGGAACAGTTCCTCCCATATGAGCCTCAGTTTCTCAGCCACAGAGGCTCTTGGGCAAACCCTTAAATTTAAAAACTAGGCAAATCACGTTGATGATTGCAGGCTCCTTCAGGACAAGGAGAGACATTTTGTTCTGCCTGCCCTTAAACGATGGAATCCAGCCTAACCAGGGATCCCAGTCGCAGCGCTGGACACAGCAGCAGCACATAATAACAGGGAGCCATTTTGATGAAGAGATGTGCCCAACTCGTTGCCACATCTCACATGTGGAGGGTGAGATTCCAGCTCCAGGCCCTGCCTTGTGCTGCCCCCAGGGCTCAGTGGTGCCAGGGCCTCCCTCCTGCTCCCAGCCAGCCCAGGCACTGCTGGCCTGACCCACAGCCACTCTGTGGTATCCTGAGGGGACAGGATGGCTGAGGAACCGTGTGCCTGCAACCCATGGGACACACTGATGAGAGGGATGTCACCAGGAGCTGCTTGGGCACTGGGATGAGCTAGGAGAAGGGGTCCTGGCTGTCAGGAGGACGCAGAGACATCGTCTGTCACCAAACCACAGAATGGGTCAAGTTGGAAGGGTCCACAGTGGGTCATCTGGTCCCATCTTCCTGCTCAAGCAGGGTCATCCCAGAGCACATGGCACAGGATTGTGTCCAGATGGTTCTGGAATATCAGTGAGGGAGACTCCACAACCTCTCTGGGCCAGTGAGCAATCACTGCACAGGAAGAAGTACTTCCTTATGTTCAGTACTTCCTGGGCATCGCTTTCTGCCTCTTGCCTGTTGTCCTTGTGGTTGGCACCACTGAGCTGAGTCTGGCTTCATCCTCTTTGCACCCCACTTTAGATATTTATACACATTAATGAGGTCCCCTCTCAGTCATCTCTTCTCGAGGCTAAACAAGCCCATCTTCCTCCTAATAACGGAGCCTTTCCTAATAACGGAGATGCTCCAATTCCCCAGTCATCCTTGCTGCCCTCCGCTGGACCCACTCCAGGAGCTCCATGTGTCTCATGTCAGAGATGCCTCTGCCATCACCTCGGCCCAGGCAGGGACACCCCAAGCGCAGGCCCCTGCCATCCCCTCAGCTCCCGTGCCAGCTGGGGGCTGCTCAGCCTGCAGAGGGGGACCAAGACATCCTGTGGGGCGGGAAACCCAGCGGTCCAATTCCCGCTGAGGGGACACCGAACAACCCGCTTCCCGCCCACCTCCTCAGGCAGGGGGCGGGGCTTGTCCAAACCGACAGCCCTCCCGTCCAATCCTCGCGCTGTCTCCCCGCCCCGTGCCGGGACAACCAATCACTGCCTCGCAGTGCTCAGCCCGCCTCCTTGCTGCTGTCCAATCGAGCGGCGCCGCTCGCGTTCTCCCGTCTCGGGGAGGAAGGCGGGGGTTACGTGCTGTCGGTATTCCCGAAGCGCGGCGGTGCCGCTCTCCCCGCGCGCTGCCTGCGCACCGCCTGCGCTGTCGGCGTAGCGGCCGCAGTTGGCGTAGTGCGGGCAGAGGCGGCCGTGTCGGGGAGCGGCGGCCGCCGTGCGAGGAGCGGGCAGAGCCGGGCAGGCACCGGGCCGAGACCGCGCCGCAGGTCAGTGGAGGGCGCTGGGAAGCGGGCTGAGACCTCCCGTAAGGCAGCTAGTGATGGGAGGCCGGGAGTGGCGTAAGAACGGGCTGCAGCTCGGTGCACGGGCTGGGAGGGGGCTGAGCCCGGGCTGCAGCTCGGTGCACGGGCTGTGGGGCCGGAGCTGGGCTGCGGCCCGGGCATGGCCCGGTGCTTGGCCCCTGGGGCTGGGCTGCAGGGCAGTCGGGGGTTCAGAGGGCCAGGAGATGGGCTGACTCCTGGGCACAGCTCAGTGCACGGCTCAGAGAGCTGGGACCTGGGCACAGCTCAGTGCACGGCTCAGACTGAGAGCTGGGTCCTGAATACGATTCAGTGCATGACCCCGGAGTGCTGGGGGATCAGGCTGTGACCTCACAGCAGCCAAGGCTGAGACCTGGCAGCAGCTCGGCGCAGGGGGCAGCTACTGCTCATGGAGTGGGCTGGTGGTGTGGAGCATTGACCCATCTCCCCCCACTCTGCTCCAAGGTGTCTACAGGACATCGGAACCTCTGTGGAGGTGCTCG
>VZRQ01004367.1:0-17813 GCA_013397975.1 Machaerirhynchus nigripectus | reverse complement strand
CCAGGGTCAAACCATCACAATAACATACAGATAAACAACCAAAAACTCACTAAACCTTAGCACCCTGGAGGGCTCTGTTTCAGATCACTGAATAAAAGCTGAAGTTGCACATGCATGTTTAATGTAAAACAAGACGTGCTGTGGAAAAGCGTGCTTTCCTCTAATCTAATTCTAGACAGAAGCATCCAAACAGAAGCCCCTTTCCCTATCCCCACTGAACTGCTTGGTGTGTGTGAGGAAACCCCTGAATGACAAGGCCTCCATCTGCTCTGGAACAGAGTTGCGACTGGCTGCAAATGTTGTCCATATGCTTTTTTTTTCCTTTTGCTTTTCAACTTAGCTGCCTAATGTTAGACACCTATCCTCGAATTAAGCATCTCATAATAAGCTTTCCTAAAATAAAGTGAAAGTAGTAGCTAATTCAGGTGATGGTGCATCTGCATTTGGAAAAGGAGATGGACTTATTCATCCAGTGCATTGCTTTTGTTTGCTGTTTTAGGGAATGGAAGAGCGAGCCCCTGTATTCTTGTACTGTCAGGGAAAAAAAAAATACCAAGTTTATTGTTCATATTCTCCCTCTTTTTTTGAGTTCCCAGGTGATTGTGGGCAACATCTTGCAATTCGTTTCTGTTAAATAAAGCTGGGGATACTTCCATGTGGACAGGAGAACATGGTCATGGTTTGCTATGAGCTCAGGTTGCATTGCAGCCAGAGAAGGGTCTAAAAATTGCAGTTTTTCCTTGGTTTATGTTGCAAAAAGGGTTGGAGTATCTTTTTCAACATAATGACTTTGCAGTGAATACTGGGACAAGTTGACCATCAGCAAGATATGTATGGATCTAGTTTCCTAACCACAGGTGTATGTTGCTCCTCTAGGCACTCTAAGGTATCCTAACTGTCCATCAGCTGCCTGTAAGGAAATGTGTGGGTCTCCCTTAGGTCTTTTTATATCTCTAACTTGCCTCATATACTGTGGGATGTTTAGAAAGTTTCCTTTGGTTAGACAGACAAGTCTTTCCCTGTGCCTCAGCTTCCTATCTCTAACAATAATTTAATACAATTGCTTTAACTTTTAGTTTAATCACTTCTTTCTGGTGAATGGTTTTTGAATTTTAGAGATTACAGACTAATTGTTGAAGGACTGTAGTAATGGGGCAAGAGCAAAACACCTTTGATAGATGAGAGTCACAGGCAGAGTATGCCAGTTGGAAGTAGGCCCTTGAAAACTTCAAAGTCTGACAGGTTGCAATCAGCAGCACATTTTGTTTTGGTTAGGTATCAGGTGTAGGTACAGCCTTTTCAGTCTCTTATTTTTTCCAGCTTCTCTTTTGAAAAGACAAGAAAAGAGAATATCTGCACATTATCTGACCTTGCTGGGACTTGCAAGATGGTGGGGTCACCAAGTAAGGGATGTCACCACACCTGGCAAATTGCAGGCTCACCCGAGGTGACCAGTTTATCTGCCTGTTTGCAATTCCTGCCACCAAAGGTCATCTCTCTGCTGTGCCCTGACATTGAGCAATGGCTGCAATTCCTTTTAATCGTGCCCTTTCCCTTCCTCATAATTTAGGGCATAACACTTCCACTTGGCTAAACTCATTAACTGCATTACTGTTGGGGTTTTCTTTTCTATATAAATTAATCCAGCTGAAATCTCGTGACTCTTCATGGCTGCACACAAGCAGATTCTCCCTCTGTTTCCCAACAGATGCTAAGTGTTTATTTTTCAGCTGTGGACAGCAAAAATGTGAAAAAAAGCAATGTCTTTGTGTGTCTATGGGAAAGCAAGTCATTGCAATGGGTTTGTGGGGGCTCAGTTGGCTGTGTTACTGTTTGAGTTCAAGGGGCATTTTGACCAAACCTGTAATTCCAGCCCCTTTCTGCCATGGTGATTTATCAAGATCTCCAAGTTTGATAAACAACAAATGCTTTGGTGCAAAACCAAAGTGACTCAAATAATCCCCAGAAAAGATCCACATTAACAAGAGGGGCTTTACTGCTCAGATCACGCTCAGTCTGATGGGTTGTCAACAAAGTGAAGGTGTTTGAGCTTATTTCCCAAACTGTTGGTTGTAGGCAAATGGAGGGTAAGTGGACTTCGTTTCTTTGTAAATCTACATTGGCCCCAGCATGTTATAGACATCGCAGGGTCTGTGCCAGCAGTGTTGGATGAGGGTGGGCTGTTGAACTCCTGGCAAGGACTTGCCAGGGGTGATATAGACCTGTTGTCCTAATGAGAGCAAGTCACACCTGTAAAGTTTATTTTGCCTAATCTAGCCATGCTAGAATTAAGTAAGCACTAATTTGGTGAGGATGAACAGAAAAAGCTAGTGTATGAGCTTTGCCTTAAGTAATTTCAATTTGGTAATTGTACTCTCTGAGCACGATAGACTTTTTCTAGTTCGTGAATGTGTATGAAAACAATGGGTTAGAATAACCTGTTCCTTTTCAGCTTTTCTTGCTCATATTCCCACTGTGTTTTTCTACACACTTCACTTTCCTTCTGCCCTGTCTATGTGACATCCCTGATGCCATGATATTGGCCTTTGTGGAAGTCGTCTTGGCAGCTTGGGAGACACTCCTCTGTGAAAGGGTACCTCCCAGCAATGAAGGATGAGTCCATAGGCTTCCCTAATGTCTTTTCTTCCCCTGTTCCTGCTTATAAATACAAACCTCTTGGTCTTCAGTGGTTCAGATTGTGCTGATGTTTTTCTTGCCTTCTCTCTTATAGGGAAAAGTCATTGGAGATGCAAAACTGCTTATGAGTTGTGGCTGCAGAAAAGGGAAAAATGTTCAAATGAAAGACTCAGATCAGGTCAGTCAATATGTACCTTTACTGATTGAAAAATAAGAATGTGTTAACATCTGCTTGAACTATGCTGTTGCATATCAGGGTTCCTGGACACAGGCAGAGTCCTTGGCATGGCTGACAATGGTACAGCATTAATGTTTCTGTATTTGTTACTTATAGGAAAAACCCTCAAGCAAGATCAGAGATTATTTGCATTAGGAGCTGTTAATGCCATAGCCTGGCTTATTTCCACCTGGTTTATTTATTCATGAATTCTGTTTCTTTATAAAAACCCAATCCAGGCAATGCCTCTCAAACAATATTGCATTTCCTTGCTGGCTAAATGCATACAATCTTTGGACTCATGCTGTAGGTGTCTGGATGGGCGGTAGTTACAGAGAAACATGCCATTCATGACATGCTTTTGTTCTGAAGTGACACCATCACAAGGACATTCTTTATTGAGGTTCCTCAGGAAAGGCATGTAAAAACTTGTTGACAAACTGATGGCCAGGTTTCAATATTCATTACTTGGAATGAATGGCCCCTTATTCTAAAATTCACAGAATCACAGAATATGCTGAGTTGGAAGGGACCCACAAGGATCATCGAATCCAACTCCTGGCCCTGCACAGGACACCCCAAGAGTCACACCATGTGCCTGAGAGTATTGTCCAGATGCTTCTTGAACTCTGTCAGGCTTGGGGCTGTGACCACTGCCCTGGGGAACCTGTTCCAGTGCCCAACCACCCTCTGGTTACCACCAAAAAAACCACCCCTTTTTCTAATATCCAACTTAAACTTCCCCTGACACAACTTCAGGCCATTCCTTCAGGTTCTGTCACTGGTCATCAGAGAGAAGAGATCAGTGCCTGCCCCTCCTCTTCCCCTCACAAGGAAGTTGTAACTGCAATGCAGTCTCCCCTTAGTCTCTTCTCCAGGCTGGATAGACCAAGGGCCCTCGGCTGCTCCTTATATGGCTTCCCCTCCAGGCCCCTCACCATCTTTGTTGCCCTCCTTTGGACACTCTCTAATAGCTTTATATCTTTCTTATACTGTGGTGCCCCAAACTGCACATAATATTCAGGGTGAGGCCACACCAGTGCAGAGCAGAGCAGGACAATCCCCTCCCTTGACTGACTGGTGATGCTGTGCCTGATGCACCCTAGGACACTTTTACCAATTTTAATTTTTTGATCTGTACTCTGGTTGAATAATTTTTGATTTACAACAGGACTACAGCAGAGTCAAACTGCTTGTAGTAGAGATTAGAAATGAAATAGCAACCTCTTGATTGCAGAGAGGTTTTTCAAAACACTATCTCAAATAAACCCTGGGTAGTGGACCTAAAACTCATTGATGGCAATACTTTAGAGTAGGCAATAATTTTTATATTTTCTGGGATAGTGATAAATTCTTCTTTGTGTTCAGTTACTTTCTGAAATTTAATTTTTGATGTCCAGTGATGCATTGACCATCTCAGTAATTTTTTTTTTGCTGTATCAGCATAAACCATTGGGCAAATACTCCAGAGGCTGTTAAGCTCATTTGTCATGCCCCTGGCAGGGTCCTGTCTGTATTTCAAGGGACAGGAGGCAGATGGGAGGAAACTAGTTCAGGAGAGTGGGTGGCAGTGTGGAACATTTGTCTGTGAATGCAGGATCTCAGCTCAGCTTATAAATTATCCCCTGGGCCTTGTAGATAAACAAAGACTTCTATGGTGATATCGGCTGGGAAAGGCAAATGCTGATTATTGTAGGCTAATCCTTCAGGACAGTAATTGCCAGAAAACCAAAGAAGCATTATTTTTGGAAAAACTTGTTTCACTTTGTGAAGGGGAAAAACACTGCACTGCATTTAGTTTTGTTTTCAGAGCTTTGCCCTCTCCTCCTATGTTCTGTCTCAGATTTATAAAGGATTTACCTTTATTATTGTTGTTTGGGACCTTTTTATCTTTCTTTTCTTTTTTTTTTTTGGTATTGCTTTATGTTTTCCTGCAATGCATCTGTAAAGTTCTGTGAAAATGCAACTTAGTTTTCACTTTCATGAATGCATGCATAAATAGGTATGTGGGTTCTATACCACTCACTATTTAAAAGATTGGGTCTAACTAGCTACTTTTCAGCTGAACTTTTTTGGAAGGTGATGCTTTGCAAAGGTTTTTTTTTTTTTCATTCTTTCAAGTCAAATTGGAAACTGGAAAAAAGTCCTAAACACACTGCCCTACCATTGAAAATTCCCAGCTGAACCAAGTCATGACCCCATTGCTAAGGATTTCATTTATTGGCATTTCTCCAGTGTGTCTCTAGAAGAGAAGGCATCTTAACTTCCTTGACCTGAGATCTGCTTCCTCAAGTCTGACATCCAAAGGTGCATATCACCAGTATGTAAAACCTGGCCAGATCACTGTCAGGGGCAGAAATCCAAACAGGCTCACATGGGGCTGGGATTTCACAACAGTCACAAGGAACACAACCTTCCTGTTGGATTTGCACCAGAGCAGGAGAGGGACTGGTCGTCTATGTTGTCTGGCCTCCCAGTCCAAATCAATCTCTACAAGATGAGGTGGAAAGCTAAACAGTGCAATATAAATCCCACAAAAGCTTTGAAAACCTCTGTCTTGGTTTGAAAGACAGGTATCTACTAAGGNGGAGGGAGGAGGCAAGGAACATTGCTACACCTGGTTTCAACAGCTCATGAAGATGGTAATGGAATACACTGTAACCCAGGACATTCCCTCACTCCTTTCCAGTTGCATTTTTGTGCTATTTAAAATCTGAGATGGGACCCCCCCCACTGATCTCGCACCTGCCAAGAGTTTTGTTTTTGAAGGCAAAACCTACATTTCCAGCAGCATTCTTCAAAAGCCCTTTTCCATCCTGGACCAAAAGAGATGATCCATGTGTGCTACATCTGTGTGCTCAACAGGAGGGTCTGTCCCTCTGCTCACCTTCAGGGAGGAGTATGGGGAGATCATCTCTGAGATTTTATCTTGATTCTTTGGGGCTGGAAAAACTAGAAAGGACCCTGCTCTTTCTATTATTGTGAATGAGGATGAAGCCTTCCGAGAAAATATGATTTTAATATTTTTTTCTTTCCCATTTCAAGTCTTGACTGCTATTTCTAAGCCAAGAGAGCACCAGTGTTGAAAGGGATGCAATAATTCTGACAGGCTCTATGGAGGAGCATTGCAGATTTACAGCATGGCTCAGCTCAGAGGCATTAAGGAACTCTGAAGACTTGGCAAGCCACAGGGGTGCTGAAGGCAATGTCCAAAGTTCCCAGAAGTTCAGACAGACTTTTGTATTTTCCTTCCTGGGAGGGAAAGCCCGAGGCTTTTGTATCATAGGAAGTAACAGTTTTGAAGTGAAGCAGGGCTGACAGTCCAAAAGCACCAGATTTGTGATTCTTTGAAAGAAAGGAGTGTGCACATTTCCTTGTTATTGTTTGATCCTGTGGATGTAAATCCAGCTAGTGTGCACAGACAGGACCTGTGAGGTGTCCCAAATGGTTTATGGCTGCACAAACCATTATGGCCAGACTTCTCATCCTCTACACTTCCTCCAGAGCACAAGTTACAGAGAATCCTCTACTCATATATGCAATAACACAGACCAGTATTTTTTAAGAAAAACCATTAAAGATTTTGGGGTCATAATGAACCCTTCAGGAACAAAAGGCAGGGAATGATCTTGGTTGCAAGGTTCTATTTGCATTCTTTATCATCTGTAAGAGGTCTAGAATATTGTACCTTTATGTTTTCCCTTATCTCTAGTCCTTCCCAATTCACTGAGCATACACAGAATCAAGCAAACCCAGGCTATGTGGGAAAGGACTGCACATATTATTTTATTTGGTAAATTCTTCCTAAAGTCCCTTTCTGATACTCTGAGTATTACAGTTTGTACATTTTTGATACCTGCTTCTCATTACTTACAGAGAAAAAGTGTACACTGCCCTCCCATTCAGTCTTTGGACAGTAATTTTTTGGTTTAGAGTATGAGGAGTGAAGCAGAGTGAGTACATTGTCCTCTTAGATTTATAGTCCAGGAGATAGGTCACAACCCTTAGCTACTCTAAAAATGATCTATACTTCAGGGGCCTGGGGACAAACCTGAAATATATATCATAATGTCTCAAGCCACCCTGGGCTGTGAACGTGGT
Source organism: Machaerirhynchus nigripectus (assembly GCA_013397975.1). Classification (NCBI taxonomy): domain Eukaryota; kingdom Metazoa; phylum Chordata; class Aves; order Passeriformes; family Dicruridae; genus Machaerirhynchus; species Machaerirhynchus nigripectus. The sequence continues at coordinate 10,858 of VZRQ01004367.1, read as the reverse complement.
GCTGGCTTGAGCCAGTCATTAAGCAATGACATTGCACCATGGGGTGGGGAGAGCATGAATGAGAGAGATGAATCTGGGAGGCTGATATTGCTCCGACAGCAGAGATCAATGGTCCCAAGTCCCAGTGGCACTGCTGATCTGGTCAGCCACATCCCTGCTCACTATAATGAGTTTTACAAGAATAAAGAGACACATTTAATTCTGCATGAGGCTCTTCCAGCAATCTGAGCTATCATATCAGCTAATGCAATTTCAGTGCCATGGAGTGGAACTAAGAGTGTTATCTACTCAACATGCTGTAACATCCTCCATCATGGCCTCAGTAAGCATTGCTGCCAGTTCCACTGCCAGTGCTGGACTCCCAGTTGAGCCTCACAAGTGAAGCCACTTCACACAACCTAATTTTTTCATATCTGCAAAGTTAGCTGCAGGGAGACATGATTTGAACCACTGAAAGGGGAGTTGGAACTGTTCGGTTCAGAGGCAAAAGTCCACCCTTCTTTCTCCTCCAAGTGCTGAAGTCAGACTTGGGGAAGCCCTGCTGTGACTCTAGTCAGATTGTCAGGAGTGAGCAAGCCCTGCACTATGCCAGGGAGGTCCCTTTGAGTTCTGTGGTCCATGAGCAAGTCTTATGAGGCTTGAAAGCATCCACTGTGTTGAACACAGGGTATCCAGCATCTTCAGCTCCTGCTGAAATAATTTTGCCCTTGCAAGCGTCAAACATCCTCAGGACTGCCCCTTGCATGCCCCAGCCCAGTATATTGTGGGAGGACACAGATAACCTCTGGACTGGATTTTTTTTCATCCTGGAAGCAAGGAAAACACCAGTTGGACATGGAAATGGAGAAAAACAGAGATGAAAAGTTTGGATTTGTTACTAGATACAGAGCAATATTTTGCTTGCTCTTGTCAGTTGTCCGGAGATGTGAGAAGTTAAAAAGAGTCCTTTCCTTGCAGAAGTTGTGCTTATGCTGTGATCTGTATTTTTTTCCCCATCTGTCTTACGTTGCTCTTATCATCCTGTTATCAAAGGGCTTCAAAAGAGACTAGCAGAGCTTGGCTCTCATATCCCCTCGAAAATCAGTGAAAGAGTTATATTTGGTTTTCTAGAAATGCCAGAGGTTGAAGGCAGAAACAAACCACTAAGGGTTTATTTTTTCTGGTCTTACAAGTTTTTTTCTGTATATGTGGAGTGAAGGGCTCAGTATTTTCTGTTGCTGCTGAAGGATGTGGTGAAGGTCCTGTGTTTCCTGGAAGTGGGAACAGGGTCATGCAGGTTACACCCAAATATCCCACTTGTATTTCTCCTTCAAAACCTAACCCTTGGGCAAGATTATCTAATAGAGGCTTCTTAACTTGCATCAGCACTTTCACCACAACAACGACTGTGTAAACCTCATACTTACACCCTCCACTATGCCAAACAACACACACATACTTTTTCCTTTTCCTCTCCCATATCCATTCAAGCCAGATCCACCAACCCCAAGCTATGTAGCCTTTTGGAAAGAAAAAGGTATGATTTGACTATAGACCCTACACTGGAAAAAGAAGGATGAGAAAGTGGCTTAACCAGGGACCTGGTTACCAAGATTCTCTTGTGGTTCAGTGTTATCTGTTCTCCATATCCTGATTTTTTCTTTGTCTTCCCTTCCCGCTAATCCCCTCCTCAGATGACCCCACTGTTAAATTAGGATAAATGGAACCAAGATGACAGAGAATAACATAATATTTACAGCTGTTGCCATGTTCATTCTACTTATGTGCTGCATCTCAGTTCCACGTTGTGCTTGCTTTAGACATTTGGAGCTCACACTCTGTAAGATGCCCTGCAAGTTTTTATTGCACCTTGCTCAGAAGGACATTTTATTGACTTTAGGCACTCATGTCATGGGCAAAGCATTTGTAAAAATTGTGATCTCACTGCTGTGTTGTGGGTTCCTCTGCTTTGCTTTGAACATTATGTGCTGAAAACCATTCTCTGTCAATTGTGAAACTGGTGCAGATTGCAAGAGCTTTCCCCATCTTAGGCACTGGGCATACTGCTGGAACACAGCTAAAGCTGGAATGAATTGAAGTGTGCCCATTGTGTGGAAATCTCTGTGGCCTGTGGCCTGATGCAATACTAGTTTTGAGATGTTTCAGATGCCCCTTTAATGGTTAGAGCACCCTTAATGCTCTGCAGCTTCTATGATTTGTAATAACTCTTATTGCCAAATTCCTTAATGAATAAAAGCTAGGGTGCTTATCCGGTGTATAGGGGGAAACCAAATTTTGCAAGTGAAAGTATGAACATGAAGGAGTTGTGAATCACCATTTTCTTTTATTTAATGCTTGATTATTATTATTTTTTCTTTTCTATGTGCCCAGTTGCTATCTTTCTAAAGCATTCCATTATCATGTTCTTCCAACACACAGAATTAAGTAAATGTTTAAGTAAATGTTAAGTAAAAAAAAATTAAGTAAAAAAAACATCCCCTCCCTATCCCACCAAAGCTCCACAACTGGATGCTCCCAATTTTAAATATGTGGGTAGTCTTTGTGTCCATTTGCCATCATTTCCACTATCCATCACGTTTGGCTTGTTCCAGAGAAAAGGTCTGGTGACAGGATTTCTGCTGGCTGAAACAAGGGTGAAGTTCTGGCCTGATTAAAATCAATGGCAAGGCTCACAGCAACGAGTAGGAGAGAAGACTGTGATTTGGAGTACTTGGAGGTGTCTTAGGTTACGATGTAAAATGTAACCAAAAGTATGTATTCTATCAACATCTGTTAAAACCAGGTGGGGCACTGTTCTTTATCTCTTTTGTGACATATCCCTGGTAACTCCCTCCAGAGGGATATCTTCTGTTAATGAGCCAGCTGTTAAAACCAGGTGGGGCAGTGTTCTTTGTCTCTTCCATGATACATCCCTAATAACTGCCTCCAGAGGGATATCTTCTGTTAATGAGCCATCTAGCCTCACTGTATGACTCATAAAATTACATCATTCCATTGTGAGATGCTCCGCCCAGGGGGAGGAACCAAGCATTCCTACCTGAATATAATCTGAGGTTTGGGACACCACGGGGGCCTTACCTACAGGATTCCCAGAGGACAAGAGGTACACAACCACCACTGGACCTTCAGAGGAAAACCAGACCCTTCTACAGGATCACCGCTTCAACAGAACCACATCTATCACTTCAACAGGACTGCAGCCACCATTTAATCAGACTGCTACCACCACCCTGACCAGCAGGGTGTCAGGTCGTACCCTGACTCTGTCAGTTTAAGCCAGTGTTTCTGTATTATTGCCTTGTTATATATACTAGTAAAGATCTGTTATTCCTGTTTCTCATATCTTTGCCTGAAAGCCCCTCAGTTTCAAGTTAATAATAATTCAGAGGGAAGGGGGTTGCATTTTCCATTCCAAGGGAGGCTCCTGCCTTCCTTAGCAGACACCTGTCTTTCAAACCAAGACAAAGGTACACACAAAGCAATCATACATGGCAATATAATTGTGGCCTTTCGATGGATGCTAGAGATCAACTACCTAGCAGTGATTTCTGCTGTTTCTTAGTCCTGTTATTTTAACCACTGTTGAAAATCAATTCCTTTCCTGCCTTTCAGGATAGGTAAAAGCATATTGCCTGCTCTCCCCTAGTAAAACTTGAGCATTTTGTTGTATTAGACTAAATACTACCCTCTTAACCATGCTGTTGTGTTGGTGTCCATAATATTTTCCACATGTACATGCAAAACCTGTTAAGATCTCAATGGATTTGTGTGCTTGTCAAGGAAATATTTGTCCCCCTGCAATGAAAGCTTCAAACTCACACTGCAAAAGGACAGGGCAAGCAGTTGCTCAATGGACAAGCACAACACACTTCTCCTGGCAATAAAGGCTTCAGATTCTAGTTAAGTGCCTTGTCAGTCTGATCCACAGCACTGGTTTAATCATGCTAATGTGCTGTCTAATTATGGTAAACACTGCATATCATTCAAATTAAAAATGTATATTGCCATTCACTAGTCAGTCTGCAGACATTTTTACACATTAGTGTTTTCTAAGCTGAATGCCCTCTGGTTGGCACCAGAGGCTGTGCATTAGCCCATTAGCTAAAAAGGGAGGTGGATGCTCATATACAGTGGCTGGACAACTTGCAAAGTGTTTTACTTGGCACACTGTTGGGAGGAAAATGGCTCCTCTGAAGCAAAGTTGTCCCTGCAAAATCCTCAGTGAGATGCAAATCAAAAAACAGCTCTGCTGCCTTCCTCATTAATAGGCCAATCATGCCTAGCATGGTCTTGGATGTGTGAGTTTGTCTGCCTGGGGTCATACCCACCTTGTTGAGAAAAGAGAGATTTCCAAAGTCAACAGCTGAGCAAGGAGCTACAAGTTTGATGATTCAGGCCTTGATCCTTCCCCTCATGGTGTTCACAAATTCTTGCTCTCCCAAAAGTTGACCTTGCTTGGAGAACATCTCCAGTGATAGGTGCCAAAGCCTTAGGTGGATTTCATCAGAAGCAAGAAGCTGACACTGCAGTGGAAAGCAATCGCAGTACTGGTTACTGTGCTGGTGGACCTGCAATTATACATCAAGTATATTTAATTAGACATAGAAGTTTTTGAGATGGGACAAAACTGGAAAGTATTTTCCTAAATCTAGGTCTGTGGTTCCTCTTTGTGTGGGATTGTCAGGATCATGTCCTGATATGCTGGATCCAGTGAAAGCATCTATAAATAAACTTGTGATTCTGCAATCTTGTTAATGATAGGAAAGGAAATGGACACAGAAAAAAAAAAAGGCAAAAAAACCTGTCATATTGCCTCTCTGTGCTATCAGATATCCAGTGTGGCTTCTCTTGTAAGAGTGGGATCACAATCAAACTATTCCATATGACTATATACAGTAAAAATATTTACTTGAATATTTCAGCGCATGTGACATTTTCATACCACAGTTGTGGGTTACAGGGGAAGCTACTGGGTGGAATGAAAATATAAGAGTACTTTACAGAACTGCTTAACAAGTGGACAGTCCAGAAAATGCTGGACAATACAATGTATATCAGTAAACAGAGGGATTTTACTGGCAGATGGGTTTTTTTCTGTTCAGAAATGGGAATTGTGTATGCACTTGGCTCTACAGTTATTTAAATGGACCCATAAAATTCTATATTTTTCATTGCATTAGGTATTTATAGTTTCCTTTCAGGAGGTGGGTTTTGTTGGGGTTTTTTTGGGGGGCTGTTGTTCAAGGGTAGATCCTTAGATGTGTATACTCAGCATGTTCTATTATCCTTTTGATTGCCTCCCTTGGTTTAATTCACCATGGTTCAAGGTAGAAAATTACAGTGGAAAGGATTCTGTACTTTGGGATTTAATTCTTTTAGGGAACAGGAGTTCCTTGAGACATATTATGTTTCAACTGTCACAAGTAATTTTTTTCTTGTTTGTTTTTCCCTGTTTGATTTGTTTCAGTTTCTGGGAATGGTTCCCTGTCACCTTCACCTCATAGAGCTGGACTAGATAGGAAGAGCTAGAGAAAGACAGATTTTCAGGTTGTTGATGCCCCATCCCTGGAAGTGTTCAAGGCCAGGTTGGATGGGGCTTTGAAGAACCTGATCTAGTGGAAGGTGCCTCTGCCCGTGACAGGGGGTTGGAACGAGAGGATCTTTAAGGTCCCTTCCAACCCTCCCGTTAGGAAATTTCTTTGAAAAATTACTTCTTATTGCTATTTTTTTCACAGGATATGTCATTCAGTGATGCCAGGTGAATGCTGGTTTGGTAGGTTGGATGTTTGTATTGGATATTTCACCTCTGGTAATTACCAGGTTTGCATTGAAGACCTTCGGAGCAGACACATCTGACAAGGAAATACATCTGAAATCTCCCAATAGCACTTCATAGTTCTTACAGAGGATTTTTTTTCCCTGGATCCTGTTGAGGTAGTCAACAGCTTGAAGCAGATAGATTGCTACCTGTGCAGAAATGACAAGTATTCCCGAGGCCTAAAAAAGGGAGATCATTTGCTACAAGACCAGTGAGAGTTTATGAGCTACCAAGGAATAAATATTCAACACAGAGTTTTCCCGGGTGTTACTGACATGATGGTCTTTTGCCACAATTAAAAATTAGAGAAAAAAAATCAGCTTGCTGATTATTATGTTTTGCTTTAATCTTATTAAGGTTTATATTTAACTGAATGGTCCGGCCCAGAGGGTGGTGGTGAAGGCTGTTGAATCCAGTCGGTGGCCAGTCACAAGTGGTGATCACNGTGGAAAAGGACCTGAGGGTGCTGGTCAACAGGCGGCTGAACATGAGCTAGCAGTGTGCCCAGGTGGCCAAGAAGGCCAATGGCATCCTGGCTTGTACTAGCAATAGTGTGGCCAGCAGGACCAGAGGAGTGATTGTCTCTCTGTACTTAGAACTGGTGAGGCCACACCTCGAGCACTGTGTTCAGTTCTGGGCCCCTCGCTCCAGGAAACATTTTGAGGTGCTAGAGTGTGTCCAGAGAAGGGCAACAGAGCTGGTGAAGGGTCTAGAAAGTAAGTCCTATGAGGAGCTGCTGAGGGTACTAGGGTTGTTCAGTCTGGAGAAAAGGAGGCTTGGGGGTGACCTTATTGCCATCTACAACTACCTGAAAGGAAGTTGTGGTGAGGTGTAGGTTGGCCTCTTTTCCCAGGTAATCAGAGATAAGACAAGGAGGAAATGGCCTCAAGTTGCACCAGGGGAGGTTCAGATTGAATATTAGGAAAAAATTCTTCACTGACAGAGCAGTTAAGCATTGGAACAGGCTGCCCAGGGAGATGGTGGAGTCCCCATCCCTGGAGGTATTCAAAAAATGAGTGGACATGATGTTTGTGGTATGATTTAGTGGGCATGGTGGTATTAGGTCAGAGCTTTGAGTTGATGATCTTGCAGGTCTTTTCCAACCTTAATGATTCTATGATTCTTTTAAATGCAAGTGACTTATTTATTTTACTTTGAATTATCATGTAAGGGAAACCTACCTTTCATTTTCAGGGAAAGCCTTAAAACTCAGTATGTTGTTAAATAAAATATTTTTCTGTCACTGAGAAGATAGGTAGCATTGCTAAGAATAACTGATATTTTTGTTTCTCTCTTTGCTAAGGCAGTGGACTAGGGGATGAGATACATGAACAGAAATCTCAGCTCTGTCAGAGAGTTTGTGGGTGGCATTGGTTGGATTTAAAAGGACATAACTTTGCATATCCTAAAGTCATGTCATATCTGAGACAGTGACTCAGGGTCTTTCTTAGAGAACTCTCATGAAATGCTGGTCTCGTAGCTATAGATGGAGTCTGGAATCAGTAGACACTTGCATGTCTAAGATAGATACAATAAATCCTCTCAATAATTTGGTCCTTCTCTAGATTGTCTGTGTTAAATAGGTGTAACAATCTTTCCTTTTTACTCATCTTTCTGGAACCTCCTCAGGGCTTCTCTGGCTCTGCATGTGCTGCCCAGTGCAATAATGCCCTGATACAGTTACAGACCATGAGGTCTCACTTGCATTTTAGGTCATCATCATCATCATCAAGTTTTAAGTCACTACTTTAATGGGAGTTTGTTACATGTAGTAAATGTATATCATTGTACTAGTTTGAAAGCAAACCAGCAGGAGATTCCAAGTCAGAACTACAATTTAATAGGAAAATTAAAATAAAGGCAGAAAACACTGGCTTAAACTGACAGAGTCAGGATATAACCTGACACTGTCAGGCAGGGTCATGGTAGCAGTCCAATTAAATGGTGGCTGCAGTCCTGTTGAAGTGATAGATGTGGTTCTGTTGAAGTGGTGATCCTGTAGAAGGGTCTGGTTTTCCTCTGAAGGTCCAGTGGTGGTTGTGTAGCTCTTGTCCTCTGGGAATCCTGTAGGTAAGGCCCCCATGGTGTTCCAAACCTCAGATTCTATCCAGGTAGGAATGCTTCGTTCCTCCCCCTGGGCGGAGCATCTCACAATGGGATGATGAAATTTTATGAGTCATGCAGTGAGACTTGATGGCTCATTAGAAGAGATATCTCCCAGGGGGAGTTATCAGGGATGTGTCATGCTGTTGCCTTTTTGGGACTACCTAAAAACAGAGGCTAGACAAAATTAAGAGAATAAAAAGCAGTTATATTTAATGAAGGGCCTTCAGGTAAATTTAGGGCAGTCAAAGCCCCCAGGGTCTACACCCAAAAATGGACGACTGGTCACGGGTTTTCATACTTTTATAAGTTTGGTCCATTTGCATATCGGGGGTTAATCCTCCAATTACAGCTTCAGGTTGTGCCGGTTTAGGACAAATTTCAGAGGAATGTCTGAATTTGAATGTCCTCTCTTAGGAGGCAGGTTACTGCCACCCCTTCCCCACCAGGTTTGGGAAAAAAATTTTCCTTGGAGGAAAGTCAAGGAAAGGAAAAAAATATTTATTTAAAAAACACACAGGAAAAGAATAATAATGCTAAATAATAAAACCTCTCCCTGTGGAGAGAAACCTGGGAAGATTTTAAAGTCCTTCTGTGGATGTGGTCTCTCTCCTCCTCCTCGGAGCTGGGTCGGCCTGGGCCCCCTCCAGNTGTCCTTGAAGCACAAACTGTTTTGAAAAGTTTGCTCAGTTTTTTTTCTCTCTCTCTTGCACCCAGTTTTAAAGGCACAGAAAGGCTCAGGATCATATCTGGGCATAGAGCGGTGATAGGGGATACAACAGCATAAAGTCACCCCAAGACACAGGTAATGAAGTAATTTACCCCAAGTTTGCTCCCCCTCAACTCACTTTTGTTTACATTTCTCGGGGCCTGAGACAGTGAGGTGTCCTTGGTTTCCAGGCCTAGAGAGGAATTGTTTTGTCCGACCGAAATGAGAGAACAGTAGCTAACAGTCTATATGGAGTTTAGAGTTACACACTAAAGAATTGCAGAATTGCAGAATTACAAATGTATGAAAAATATAAAAGCTAAAATCCTAAGGCATCAATGGAAGAGATAAAGAACACTGGCCCACCTGTTTTTAATAGCTTATGAAGATGGTGATAGAATACATACTTTTGGTTACATCTTAGATTGTAACCTAAGAGTCATACATGTACACTATACATGTACTGTATGCAGTGCTGAAATCACATAGCCTGAACATCAGTTTCAATGAGGATCATGCCTGAAATGCAAATTATAAAGTGAATGTGAACATCTAATAAGAATATATACATTAGCATGTGTCCTGGTTCTGACCAGGACAGTTATTTTTTGCAGTAGCCAGGAGGGGGCATGGCTAGGACCTGGAGGTTATTCTATACCAACTCATGTCATTGCCAGGGGCTACTTCTGGGACTCCATTAATAATCGCACCCAGACTGTGGGAAGAATAGAGGAGGATGATTCTCCCCAGCTTTTCATGCCCTTTTCCTCCTTCAGGCCTGGTACAACAGCTTTTGAGAATTTTGAATTTCCTTTGCATGTTAAGGAAAGCATGTTCTTGTTGCTAAGTCTGCCAGGTCTCCTCAGTGCGGTCCACACCATGTTATAGAGTCAGATTTCTAGGAAGGTCATTCAGAGATCTGCCCCGAAGGTAGATAGTCATGAGTGGCATGAAATGTGGGAGGACATGGGTCATTACTTGGAGGACTTCTTTCCTCCAGTGGTTTGGAATTTCACTCCTGAACAACTACAGGACACTGTTAAAGTGATAAAATATGTGAAAGAAAATTGCTGTGGCAACTCAAGAGACACAAAGTTATGCAACGTACTGAGACCTGGCTACTAGTAATCAGACACTGCTTGTTACTAGACAGCACCCTTAGGGGGAGGAGGCGGGAGCACAGACCAGCAGGCACTGTGGCCACTCAAACTGCAGCTGAACCAGAGGAACAACCTGTGCCAGTAGCCATTGCCCCTACACAGAACAAGAAATCCAAGACCAAATCAGTTCACTTAGTGAGGGATGAAGAGGAAGCAGGGCCCTCAGAATAGGAGGAAGAGGCAGGGCCAGAGATAATCACCCAATCCCTATCCCCAGGTGAGCTGCGAGATATGCAAAAAGATTTCAGCTGCCAGTTGAATGAGCCCCTGGTGACCTGGCTGCTTCAATGCTGGGATATCACAGCCCACAATGTGAAACTAGATGGTAGTAAAGCCAAGCGACTGGGATCCCTCTTCCAGAATGTAGGCATTGACAAGGGGATTGGAAAGAGGACAGAAACGCTCAGCCGCTGGAGGTGACTCCTGTCAAGTGTGAGGGAAAGGTATTCTCTCAAGGATGTTCTAGTAGTGCACCCAAGCAGATGGAATGCCATGGAGAAAGGTATACAGTACCTGAGAAAAGTAGGTATGCTGGAGGTAATCTATAGGGATTCAAATACCGAGCAGTCCCCTGTAGATCTAGATGAGGTCCAGTGTACACAATCCATGTGACGAAAGTTTGTATGGAGTGTGTCATCATCATATGCCAACTCATTTGCATTGATGTCAATGAAAGGAGAACAAACAGTGCTTCAGCTGACTACCTAACTCCGGCAATATGATGATCATCTTTTTTCCTCCGTACCAACCTGCACCTTGGCTGTGGAAAGACTGTCCAAAACTGCAGACAGACTCAAAAGACTTAAGCAAACTAGAGAGGAAATGTCCCATGCCCTGCCAGTACAGATCAGAGTCTCTGCTACTGTGAGCAAGAGCCCCCCTGCTTGAGACAGATGGTATACACCATGAGGTAACCTGTGGTTTTACCTGCATAACCATGGAGAGGACATGAGGAAATGGGATTGAAAACCCACCGCTGCCCTAGGAGCATGAGTTGAGAGGAAGAACAACCACCCCAGGAAATACTTCAAGAATAAATGCCGTGCCAGTTTCCAGTGGGCAAGTCCT
>VZRQ01004363.1:46086-173956 GCA_013397975.1 Machaerirhynchus nigripectus | reverse complement strand
GTATTTCGCGGCCAGCTCCGGTGTGCAAACCCAGCATCGACAAAGCATCAACATCAATCCATGTCGGGGGGTGGATCTGAAACCTGGACAGACTGTTGTTTCCTGAGATTTGGGAATTGCTCTGCCTGGGGATTTTTGGTGGTGGTTTTTTAAGCAAGCAGCTCAGTGGCGTATCTTTGGAAACTGGCGTGTATGTGCTATACATATGCACATACACCCCGATGTGCCTTCGGTTAAGCCTTGTTTTTAAACCACTGGGATTATTTTTCCCCCCCGCGTTCTCCCCCCGCGCTGCACTCTAGCCCTGTTACTGCAGTGTGAACCAGAAATCAATAGGGCTGCTCTAATGGAGGTTCCAGCTGCAGTTGGCTGTGCAGGCACACACACACAGACACACACACACGCACACACACACACACACTGACGTCCGTGCAGCTTTCTCAGCCGATTGGGCACCACATCGGATGTTCTGTGGAGCAAAGAATAGGAATCATTTACAGTCTGCTTAAAAAAAATGGTACCTTGCGTCTCCCTGTCTCCAAGAGCACCAGGCTGGGCTCGCCGCACAGGCTGGCTGCAGTGTGCGAGCGAGAGCTCAGCTCAGGCTACCTGCAGGTACCAGAGGACACCCCCAGATTACCACAGAGACTGACGGGGCACAGAACCCCACAATTCATCCAGGATGTTTTTATAAGTTTGCCCATTCATATTGTGAAAGATAAGAATACGAACATAGGAAAACAGACACAAAAAATCACAGCAGTTTAACTGATGGATTATTAGAGCTCATGTGCCCTTTGATGTATTTGCAAGTATTTCTGAGCTCTGGAGAGTATTTTAATCAAAGTTTTATTTTTAAGGGCTCTGTTAGAAATTATCCACTGAACATTTAACATTTTGATGTAAATCACTTGCTTCCCCCTTCTTCAACAGAAGAATATTTAATTTAAGTTGAATATTAGTCTCCAGTTTAATTTTCTATGGTCTTCAAGTATTTTTTATGTAGCTATTTATATTTGAAGCCACCCCTTGTTACTAAAACATGTTTGGGCTTTTCCCCTATTAAACAATAAACCCCAGGCTTGGTTTCTGATCTTGTAGCTGTTCATCTCTGAAACAAGAAACAACCCTGTCAGTGAACATATAAAAAATCCTAATTCTTTATTTCTAAAATAAGGTATTCCTGGGATCTGTGACACCACAAAACACCTCCCCCATCTCCCTGTCTATGTATTTCAACTTCAGTGTATTGACAGCCACTGCCCCAGCCGAAGTCTGGCTCCAGTGAAGCATTTATATTCTTTCCACTCAGCCCTGTGGATCTTCTGCAGGTCTCAGGATGCCAACTCAGGACCTGCTCTGGAGAAATAAAGTCTGGGAAAATGAATGAATCATAAAGCCATATTGCATGACAAAGTCATATCCCAGCCTATGTTCAAGAGTTCTTTCTTATGCAAGCTTTTAAAAAAACATAGCTTAAACTCTAAATATTATGGCATATGGCAGGTTACTAAGTAATGGGCTGTAGGAAACAAAACAACAAAAGGGAAGCACAGAAGTCCACCTCTCCTTAACATCAGCAGTCACTCCACCACAGTACCCCCTCCCCAAATATTTATCTAATCTCTGCTTTAAATTATTTATACTAGTTGCTTTTTTCTTCTGTCCTTAGCAGTTTGGAGCACAAATTAACTGTTCTTGGTTTCTCTGTGTGGAGACATTCTGCCTAGGATTTTTTTCCCCTCCCTCCTGCCCAACCCCTAATAAATTTTAACCCTTTTTCTGCTGGACAAAAAGTTCAGCCTGTCTGAGTACTGTAATCGCTGTCCGTTAAATTGTGTATGCTTTCAAGAGCTACAAAGTATCTTGCCCAGCCTAGCAGTAGACTGTTTACCAGACTGGTAAACATAGCATCATAGGCAAAAGTTAAAGCATACAGTTTACCTATTGTCCTGGAATATGAAATTAGAGTCTGAACTATAACTTAAATGCTAAAACGCATTTTTACATTGTTTTTCAGGGGGAGAAAAAAATCAGATTTCCACGTAATGAAGCTATTAGGGCTCTACTGCTTGGCTCATGCTGTATTTATTAATATCGGGGAAAATGAACAGTGGCAACTTATCCTTACATTGCCACTAATCCTTACATTCTTTCATCTTCTCTATCTTTTCCTAACACTGGCATTTAGCATGCGCAGAAACACCAGCTTGGGGCATTAGGACAGCCACTAAGCCTGGGCAGTTGCTGAGCATCTATACATCAGGTAACTACTTTTTTGATCTGAAGCTGAGCAACCCCTCTGGTAATTAATGTCTGGCTCCTATGAAATCTCTAGATGAGAAGGGGCTGGTTGGCTAAATTCTTCTCAATGCTTAACCAGCAAAGCGGGTTCTAACAAAGTGTTTAGCACACGTTGGCCATTCCAGTAGCTCAGTTCCTACCTCTAAATCCATGACTATCTGAAAAATAGTCCTTCCCAGTCCATAACAGTCTTGCCAATATACTGATAATTTCTGGTATTTTCCCAGCATAGTGACTTCTGTCAAAGCAGCAGGTTAGTATTCACAGAATCACAGAATAGGTAAGGTCGCAAGGGACCACAGTGGGTCATCTGCTCAAACAGGGCCATCCAAGAGCACACCGCACAGGATTGCATCCAGACAGTTCTTGAATATCCCCAGGGATGGAGACTCCACAGCCTCTCTGGGCAATCTGTTCCAATGCTCAGTCACCCACACAGTAAAGAAGATCTTCCTCGTGTTCAGGTGGAACTTCCTGTGCATCAGTTTCTGCCCATTGCCTCTTGTCCTACTGCTTGGCACCAGCAAGAACTGCCTGGTCTATCCTCCTGGCACCCTCCTGTCAGATACTGACAGACATTCATCATATCCTCTCTCAGTCATCTCTTCTGGAGGATGAAAGGCCCAGCTCCCTCAGCCTTTCCTCATAAAAGAGATGCTCCAGTCCCTTAATCATTTTTGTAGCCTCTCATCAGACCTGCTCCAGGTGCTCNCAGGTCCTTCTCCATGGAGCTGCTTCCCAGCAGATCAGCCCCCAGCCTGTACAGGTCCATGGGGTTATTCCTCCCCAGGGGCAGGACCCTGCACTTGTCTTTGCTGAATTTCACAGTTCCTCTCTGCTCATCTCTCCAACCCATTGAGGTCCTTCTGAAGGGCTGCACAGCCCTCTGGGGTACGAGCCACTCCTCACAGATTTGTGTTCTCAGTGAACTTGCTGAGGTGGCATCTGCACCTTCATCCGAGTCATTGATAAATATGTTCAACAATATTGGGCCCAGTATTGAACACCACTAGTAAGAGGCCTCCAGCTACACCCTGTGCCACTGACTATGACCCTCCAGTAAAGGGTTATAAAGATCACTTTGATGAGACTCAGCAGAACATCTTGCAAATACTGCTCCAGCACATCACAGGGACATGGTGGAAAGTACATCTAAAAAAGTGGGCTCTACCCAGACAAAATGTAAATACAGGTAAGACTCAAAGGAAAAGAATTTATCTTATTTCAAGCAGACCTTGTCTCAGTCATGAGACAAAATACAGCTCACACTGTACCCAAACTAGTAATTTACAGGCATGTGGGCATAAATATTCTTTAGTATCTAAAGTGGGGTGCACTACTTTGTTCTTTGTTCTTGCAGCTATAAGGTATTTGTATTGAACTGTGTAGTGTCTGGTCCCAATGAACCACTGAGCAAAAAAAACCAAAACATGTATATGAGTGCAACTGTATGTGCAGAAATCCCATAGAATATTGAGTAACTGCTTGCTGTTAGCCCTCAAGCAGACATTTTCCTCAAATACGTGTTCCGAAATGTCAAAAGCCATTACAAATGGGGAAAAGAATCACAGGGATCAAGTGCCCACTCCCAGCCAAAATCTTGGTGGCTCCATTTAAACACTTACCCTGAGCATTTTCCATTTGACACCATACATATGAAGAAACCATTTTACTGTCCAGAATGACACAAACACTTTTTGAGTGAAAACACCTAAAGAAGCAGGTATCTCAAGGGTGACAGCTTCAGAATATTCACACTGGAGCTTTAATTTAGGCAGTACTTCTGATATTTAGCAAAGCACTCTTAAGTAGTATTTTCATCAGTTTTGTTGGCCTCAGCTGCTCAAAATTACTGATCATGTCCTCAAAGTATTTCCATGAAAGCACGCTGAGTTGCAAATTTTGCCAATGTTTCCAACTGGCAGAATGCAAACTATCTGGTCTGGAAGCCAGTCAAACACAGTCAAGTTAATAAAAGGCCTGCCAGCTAGGAGAAACATCTGATCTAGGTGATGGCTATGTTCACTCAGGATAGATAATAGTCCTAGTTCCATTGGATACAGAAACTTCAAAATGCTCATATACATTTGAGTCAGCTGGAGAAAAAGAGAAAATTTTTTATGGATACAGGATAAAAATTGCAGGAAAGAGTTATGAGCAGTAGCATGCCATCATTTTTTCCCATTGGCTTCAGTAAGAAGGAGGAGCAAGTCCACAGAGCTATTCCCAAACTGGAGAATTCAGAATTTTTTTTAAAAAGCAATAAAAACAATTATGGAAATAGAAGGAACAGCTTATGACAAAATATTAAAAATTAAACCCATAGAATGCAAATATAAACTAAAAGAAGAGCAGAAACATCAAGAATGGTGGAAGTTCCAAAACTGCAAAAAAAAAGAGAAGTCAAAGGTACCAAAAAGAGATACCTCATACACATATATGAGAAGTCAGGGTAAGTTAAAATTCTCATAGTTGAATTCCAGAAGCAGGGGAATGACAAGAAGGAATTGAATATTGTGATAGTGTTCTTAGGAGAGTAGTTTAAGGAAGTAAAACTGGACCAAAGAAAGCACTGGAAATTATACTGCAAGCAACAATCCTAAAATGGCAGAGGAAAGGTTTAAACAATGTAATAACGCTTTTCAGCTTCTAGTTTTTGTGACTCCTAGTTATTATTAGTTGTTATCCTTACTTAAGTGATAATCCCCAGTGTAAACAATTTTGACTAAACAAGAATCCATAAAGGTAATTAAAATCTCAAATGGAGAAAAAATGAAATAAAGAAAACCCCTTATAGAAAGTTCAGAACTTTTCCAGTTTAAAAGTGAGTACATAAACTTGGCAGAAAGCAGTTTTCTTTATTATTTTACAAAATTAACAAGCTTGAGGCTTTCATGGTCATTGAAAAGACTATAATCTTGAATCTACTTCTCGAAAAGGCTACCGTCCGTCCAAGGCGTGTGTTACATACCGGGGGAACTACTTTATAGGCAAGTAAAAAACAAATCTTGTCAGATTGCATGCTTTGCTTTTCCCAGTGATGACTTCAGCATGGAAACATGCTTAAATTCTTTGCCGAATTTGGACCTAAAATTGCTACGAATACTTTAGTGGAGGATAACTATATAACATTAAGAAGTCCTTCTGCCTACTCACATGTATTTCGTTTATTTGCATTACTGCAGTGGTTTATAGCTTAATCAAAAACTTGATGGACACACAGGCAAAAAATTGTGATCTGAAGTTCTAAACACTTTTAAGAAGATGACCAATTAAATAAAAGATAGGCAAAGAAGGGTTTGTGACAAAATTCATAGCTTTAACTTTGAGATTATAACCTATTTCCTTGTTTCTGCTGTATGTTCCACAGTTGTAACAGGTTTTTTTCTATGACAGGACTCAGGAGAACAGACTTCCTACAATAAGCGTGCCTTCTAAGGGGATGGGAAAAAATTAAGGGAGAAATAGTAGACTAGAAAAGGATGGGGCATAAAAGAGGCAACATAGCAAAAAGGTTGCAAAGGAACTTACAGAGCAGGAAAAAGCCAAAGAATTCCTTCCAAAATCTGCAGTTGAAAGCAGGATTCACTCTAAGGTTAAGACATACACATGTAGGTGGTAAAGTCCCATTATAGTCAGTGAAAATCTAGTCAAGACAGTCAGCACTGCCTGAAGGATATTAAGGTGGTCAGATAGAATATGTGTACTTCAAGGAGAGATGAGCAGCTCCCAGCCTCCATCACATGTTTTTCCAACGTTGTTTTGCTTTAAGAGGAACTAAGATGATGAGCACATGTTGAGGACACCTAAATTAGGAGAAAGATTCAGCTATAGAGCCGAAGAACTACATGTAGATGTTTTAATGTCACCATGAATATTACTTTTTAAAGCCAATTAACTGCTCTAAACAGGCATGTACTGCTGACACACCCCATCTTCCCTGTAGGTCTTCCTGGAAACTTCTGCCAGCCCTGTGCAATTATCTGACATTTTGAGACTGAATAGGATATAGCCCGTAACACAGTTCCTAATTACGTATTGCTAGGTATTTTTTTTTATTTTTTAAAAGGAAATTCTTAAAAAAGAAAAAGACCCAAAAGCTGGGTTCTGTCATGTTTTGCATTTTT
The DNA here is from genome assembly GCA_013397975.1 of Machaerirhynchus nigripectus. Lineage (NCBI taxonomy): Eukaryota > Metazoa > Chordata > Aves > Passeriformes > Dicruridae > Machaerirhynchus > Machaerirhynchus nigripectus. Next base: position 167,525 of record VZRQ01004363.1, on the reverse strand, counting down.
CTTTTACTTTGTTTATCTTTTGCCTATTTGAAATATCAATAGTTTTCTCCTTTCAGTAGAAAAGAATTCCTATTGCTATGCACATTTTCATTAAAACACTGCTCAGTTCATACACTACCTTTCCTTTAAAATATTTACTCTTCTATTACTAAGCTTAGGTGAATCTCAAAACTATCTAATTTTACAAAAAATATCCAGAAAACTTTAGCCATGACACAGTATAACTCCATAGCTCCATTTATAAGCATGGGAGCTACCTCATCCAGGTCAATAAACACATTAATATACAATTAAGCCAACCTAAAACAGGACACAGACTGGTCATTACCCTGCAACAATGGCATATTCTTGTGTTGTCTGGACATCCTAAGTCAAAGTCTGCCTTTGTGCTCAAAGCACTCTTGTGCTCAACATCTCAGTTGATATTCTTGCATAAACCTGATCAATTTCTGTCTGAATTCATGCAATTTTTTTTCTAGCATATGCTTTTAATATCAAAGAATTGGGCAGTGATTGTATAGTAAAATATATTTACTATGTATTTCACAATGTCTTTTTGCTTCTTTTATAACTGATGTCTGATAATTTCATTGGAAATCTTCCCCTTCCTATATTGCTTGGCCAATCATCTCATTTGCCTCACCCTTCATGCTTTCATGGATCATCACTCCCCTATCCCACTTCCGTTATTATTTCAATGCCATGCAGAGTAGTTCTGTCTGTGAAAGTTCATGCACAGAAGCTATTGCTCACCTCTGAATGTCTTCCTTCCTTATCCTCTCAGCATGCAACTGCAGCCATATTTTTTTAAAAAGAAGAAGTGACACTAGAAAGAAATGGTGCTCATCCTTACATGGCAATTTATTATCAATAATATTTTTCCAGGAACTAGGGGTGTCCTTCTAAGATTTGAATGTCAGAGAGCAAGACTCTAAATCCCAAGCCTTCAAACAGAGGTGCTGGTGAGTTTTAAGGACCACAGTAATAAGTGGTGCTTTAAAACAGATGGTCTGCCTCACTCACAATTGGTCACCAAAAGCTCTTTTAATTCAGGTCACATGAAGCCGTATCTGGAAACTGAAAACAGAACCATGCAAACTGATGCATTCTGGGACAATCAAAAGTTACCTGGGGCTGATTCCAAAATTAGTAACCATCAAACACAAACTTTAACTGCATCATTTGTTGTTGCTGTTAAAATTTTGCTTATGCACACATATTTGAAAAAAAAAAAAAAGAAATCACAAACCTGAAATATGTTCATAACTCCACAGAAGCATTATGAAGAGGCTGAAGTAGAAAGCAGGATGGAAGTGGCATCAGTGACAATCTGTCACTTGATACACCTTCTAATCCACAACTTTACTGGTCCTGTTCCCAACTCCTGCTCCTTCCTTTGCTATCACTTTGTCAGCCATTGTGCTAAACCTAGCTAACTGGCTGACTGTAACCTCCTTTTCTCTCCCTCTCCCCTCCCCTCCTCTCAAATAACGATGAATGCAAGGTCCAGCACCTGAGAAAAAAACAGCTCCATGCATCAGACTGAGGGCTGACAGTTCTGCAGGAAAATACTCGGGATCTTGGTGGACAGCAAATTGAGCAGGAGTCTGTGGCATACCCTTGAGGCAATGAGGGTTGTCTGCACACTGGGCTGTACTAGATAGAATATAACCTACAGGGTTATGGAAATTATTTTATTCACTTCTAAATGGAACGTCTGAGACTATCTCTGGAGCATTCCACTCTGCAAGAAATACATAAATAAACTGGAGCAACTCCATAGGAGGGCCACCAGCTTACGGAACTTGAGGATATGACATATGGGCAGAGAATAAGAAAAGTGTGTGTGTGCTCAGCTTGGAGAGAAGGCTAAGTTCAGCTGCTCTCTTCAACAATATGACAGGTGGTTATGTAGAAGATTGAACCAAACTCTTCTCAGAGGTGCAAAAACAGCATAAAGGCAATGGTCATAAGTTTCTACAATGAAAGTTCCTGAGGAAAACATTCCTCATCTTGGGATCAGTCAGTCCTCAAAAGGTTCACAAAAAGGTAGTGGGATTTTCAGCTTTGGAGATACTCAAAACTCGACTGTGCAAGTCCTGAGCATGTTGTTCTAACTGTGATGCTAGGCCAACTTTGAGCTGGGGGTGGTACCAGATAACCTCCAGAGATCCCTTCCAACATTAACTGCTTGGTAGTTTTAATCACATATTTAAAATTAAAGTTCAAGGGCTTTTTCAAAGTTAAAGTTCAATTTCCATCTAGAAAATCTTCACATTAAGCTTCAAAAAGATGTACAACCATTTTTAACTATAATGTACTTGCTAGATTACAGACCAGTAGTAATCATATATATGATACGAAAAAAAAGGCAGCATTAACTGTGCATTCCCAAACTAAGCATATTGAGTATAGTCAGAAAAAAAGGCAGCATGGGTCTGCTGTAACCTGACCAAAGTTTTATATATATATACATACACACTATATAGCATCTGAACTTAACATGTTTGTACTCAGAATACCTCCAATAATAGTGTTAACAAAAAATGAGTTAGCACAAGAACATACTGCTTATGAAATTTGTAAATGATGACATTATTAACTGCACTTAAAAGTAATTTTTGTAGTCAAGATTCATAGGCAACATAGACCTGCAAAGCAAAGCATATTCTCTGAAATGAATAAGGGATAAAATCTGTGAACTTTAGAGGAAAAAAACATCTGCAGCACCCAAAGTGAAAGAGAAAAGGAACTAAGAAGGCAAACATAAGATGAATAGATAACATTTTTTAAGAAACAATGAACACTGTGCTCTGGGGCAGGGATAAAGATTCCTATACAAGCACCAGTATTTTCCAAACTGCCTCAGAAAGGGACTAAAGAAATTCTCTAAGACACCTATAGGTGACCTTTAGGTAATTCATTCAAAGACCAATGACTATAAAAAGCAGTATGATTCTAACAAAATGAACAGTAAATGTGCAGAGCAAAGGATCAGACTGGTTTCTGTTCTGTGGATGTTATATTTTCTGAAAAGTATGAATGATAATTTAACAGAGACTGACAGCACCATAAGAACTGGTGGTCTGATTGTATTGCAGGATTTATCAGATCAAAACTTTGAGCAGATAAAAAAGTCTTACCTTTTGCAGAAATTAAGTTACTCGTAGCTTGCCATTTATTCAGGTAGAGCTTGAGAATTTTGGTAATCAATCAGAGTTGGGTACATAATAGCTGGGATTATGAAGTGCATAAATAATTCACATGTATAACTCTTCAGAAAATTAATAAATTTGTACTGTCAGAAAGAGGAGAATGCCATGGATATTGGTGAGACTAACCTGTTGCAGAAATCCTGAGATCAAGGGAAAAAATGGATTTTTAAATGCATCACAAAAATACCAAAAAAAACCCCAGAAAAACCAAAAAAAACCCAAAAACAAACAAACAAAAAAAACCACACCAAAAAACAAAAACCAAAAAAACACCGCTGAAGTCGTCTTGTGATGCACATATGTGGCATCACATTCACAAAGTTCAAAGTCCTGATTTGATCCATCACAATTTTCAATGCAAAATATTAGCATAAAAATGTACTTACCAGTGGGAGAAGAGTCAGACTACGTAAAATTAGATCAATAGTTTAAAACAGTATCAGGTAGATTTTTTAGGCATAAATTATTTGGGAACCCGAACTATATTTTTATTTAGAGAAACTGAAATGAGCCAGAGTCTTGTGAAGAAGAATTTTCTCCATTTTAATGAAGAGGCCTTAAGGAGTTAGGAAATATTCTGCTTTTAATTATGGTTTAATTGGTTAAGAAAAACATTCTAACGTATAAAAGTTACATTAATTGAACTTTAAATTAGTGCAGGTTTTAGTTAAAGACCTGTTATTAAAGAGCAAGTGGATTAAAAGGGAAAAAATTTGATCAAAACTGATCATGCCACCATAGGCATATGAGTTACCAGCCATCAGTGGTATTACAGTAATTTGCCATGTGGTCTCTTCCAACTGTATCTAATTAGCATTTTATTTCAATATTCACAGTAAGCTATTATGACATAGCTTAGGTGAAGTGGATACTTTTTACCTTGCAACAGCAAACTAAAAATACAAACACAGTAGATCATGGCTCAGCTGAGGTCCTGAAGCACACTGCTGTATGGTAACCTCACCATTTTCAGCGTGTCCAACGTTAACAGGAGCCTGGTATGCCTTCCTGCCTCGGCATGTCCTCTTTTTCATTTCTTCCTCCTCCTTCCTTAGACAGAGTTTCAGGATTGGGAAGAAGAAAGAGGAGAGAAATCACAGGCTGGCCATGTCACCAGGATTTCCAGACACCCTGGTTAGTGGGATCTGGACACGCTTCGTGGAGCTGATCTGTGCAATTGCTAGCCATCTGTGTAGTGTGCGCGTGCTAGATCAGATGTGCACATATGTAGCAAGTTCAGTGCATGGCACACAGCCCACATTTCCCTCTGAGATTCCCTGGATGTGTGCCCATCTCTTAATTCTGTATACCTCAAACAACTAATTCCATTCTCCTTTCCAGTGGCATACAGAAAGTTAGGAAAGTTGTCCGATAAAGTAAAAAAGGTTTTAAGAGAACAGCAGCCATCAAACACATTTTTAAACTTCATCAATAGCACTGTCAACAACATTAGCTGCAAATTATTTATTGCAGACAGCAGCAACCTACTGTATATACATCCAACAGTATGAGAACAAATACCAAACACTTCATCACAATGAGCATTTATAGAACATGGCTCAGGCTCTCAGTATTATATCACTGAAGTGCCTCTTTCTGTAGTCCCTTGAGTGCCTCTGGCTTTGCAGAGTACATCCTGCTAAATAGCACTTGTATGGCCCTAGGACATGTGCAGTCTGGCCTCCTGCAGCCACTGCACAATTGAATAGACTGGAGTCAAGCTAAAGAACAGAGCCCTCAGCATGGTCGACGGAGGGGGCAGGCACAAGCACAAAGAATTAATCATGCAAGCCAACTCTAAATTGTACAAATTCTGTCAAGCAAGTATCTATGACATTTCTGCCACTGAGACTGTCAAAATGTGCTAAATCCTCAGTTTAAGTGAAAATAGTGCAGATATTCTAAATTACAACAATTACGGCAATATGTGCCAACAGAAGATTTCGCCTTATTTTGCAGGGTTTTTAAAAACTCAATGCCACAAAAAGGCTCAGAACACACACCTTCTGCTTTGTACTCCTTCCTCCATTCACCAAACTTCATTTTTCTGCACATTAGAATGTCTCTCATTTTCTGCCCAGGAGTAAAAGCTGCACCTGTCCTGTTCTTGGCTGGACTGCCAGCGCAGTGCTAACTTTATCAGCTCTGGAAAAAGATTTGTTATTTAACTTGTACCCTAAGGCTGTGCAGAATCTGTAGCAAGTCATTGTCATTTCTTCTTCTTCTGCTTCTGAGGTATTTTCACTCTTTATAATTTTCATCGATTTCTTAATTTATATATTTTCTGTAATTAAGTATCCATCACAGCTATATAATTATATATTAAACAAAACCCACATTGATTTGATCATGACGTTCCTGTACCAGAAGAATATTTCAGTGGTTTTGGCAAAGCTGAAGCAATTAAACTTATTTCACAGTGCACTGTTCCCCACTTCAAAACAATTTAGGTCAAAATAATAAATAATAGTTTACACCATTTTTCAGTGGAACCACAATGGTTAGTTTCAGTAACTTGTTAAACAGCTAGGGAAAAAACTTCAAAAGATCTTAAGAGGGCAAATTTTCCAGTGAAAGACAAGCAAAATTTTTCTAGAATCCAGACTTGAACTAGCTATAAATTCAAGGTCAAGAGATCGAGTTAAAACCCTCTCTCTGAAACTAACTTTTTATGCCTATAAATAAGCAATTTATTTCCAAGCTCTGCTTTACTACTGACTATCTGTAAAATGGCATATAAAAATTATTCACTAGTATAATTTACACAGATTAATTAACAAGTATTAATAGAGGCAGAGGTGCTAATAAAAATGGCACTTTTTTTGTTGCCACAGCTCTTCTCAACCTGCCACTATACTGGCACTGTAAAAAGAAAACAATGGTATAGCCCTTTCTTGAATTTTGAGAGTACACAGAAATGAATTAAATCCAAACTGGATTTCTGAACTCCATACATTTTTTAAAATCCCTAAAGAGAAAATTAATCAGTTACTGCTAGCTCAAAATAGGGCCAGTTTTCTCCGAAGCTGGTAAGACCTAGAATGTCACCAGGTCAGAAGTTTGTAAGAAGCTGAAGATGCAGATGAGCAAAAGCAGAAGCACCTTAACATCACAAATACCATTTTGAGTTTACTGTGGAAGTATAGCAACATCAGATGTGTTTGTTCAGCAAGAATAAGGTCAAGCAAACACACTATTATACGAACATCTTGTGTAATGTCCTTATGGTTAAACCCTCTTCCTTTTATTTCATAAATATACTGTTTACTATTCCCTCACCTGTCTGTACAGAACAGGCTCAGGGGGTGTATTCCCTCTGAGACACGTGCACAGCATGTGGCTCGCAGCTGGGTTAAAAGAAAAGCATGCATTTGTATGTTGCTGAGCATGGGGAGAAAGGAAAGTGGATGAAAGTTGATCTGATACAAGGGAAGCATGAAATGAAAGGACATACAACACATGGAAAGGGGATGGATACATGACTATACTAAACGGAAAAAAAGTTCTGTGCAGTAAAATGGAGAGTATGATAAAATTAATAGTCCCCTGCTCACATATATATTAGAAAGATTATTTTCTTCAAAAGGAATTACAATTGTCAATAGTTATAGGATGTCGCTTTTCTTAAACAAAACTGGAATAATTCAAATGAGGGCTCTTTTTTGAATCAACTGAAAAATGGATAAAAGAGCTGCACTCAGAGGAAACCCAAACAGAAGATGCACTAACAAGTTAGAAAAAACCCCCGTCTCATGTTCCTTATCACTTCATCTTTAGCAAAGTCCATCTGTACAAGAGCTCTCATTTCTCTGCTAAAGAAGGGTTATACAATGATTAGAAGCAATCATATCAGCATAAATCCCACAATGAATCAGGATGACAATTCAGCATTTTTCTCAGCTCACTTGAAGGAGTAAGAATGAATTTTCAAAAGCACTGGAGAGATTACCATACTTCTACATTGTATTCAACTGCTTTTTGTTTTCTAGATATACTGCCTTTATTTATCCATTGTTCACAGGCAGGACACAATATTTTTTTTATACATAGCAATAAACACTTCAGCGCTTAGAGCTCTCTGAAGGAAAAGTAAAAGCCTATGGTTTAATGTGAAGCTAGAGTTGACCTTTAAGTCCTATTGTGTTCTATTTTCATATAAATTGATGAGAATCTATGGAGAAATTAATCATTTTTCATTTCACTCTCCTGTCCAAAGCCTGTGCATCATACACAAATCTACAAAAAACATGAAAATAAAAAAGCAACAAAATAAAATATTTGCTAAAGTTATGAGGGAATTCACAGAGCCAACTGAGCTTCGTTATCTGTTTTTAAAATGTACATATTCTGGAAATAAAGATTTTCACAGCCTCATATTAAAGAAGTATTCTCTACTTGCACTTGTCCACAACTCAATGGCAACTTCACATAGGTTTCAAGAAAAATACAAATCAAAAATGTACACTTAGAAAAACCAACTATGATAAACTGACACAAACCCTCTACCAGTGGTCACTTTGAGGATATTTCTAGAACAGTAAGTATCATGCACAGACTCCAGATTCTCTCTTTCAGTTACTTCCAAGTGCCATTTAATGTTAACACTATAAAATGTATAAGGAGGTTGAAAGCAGATGAGATGTTCACCTTTTTTAACTGTAAGCTATTTTCTGTTTTGGCATAAAACTTCAGAATTCTGCATCTGGTTAGATTGATAAAAGTACAAACTTTGCAAGCAAACATTTGCTAGTTGTCTCAATTTTGGAGAATTAAGAGTATTTTTTTAATAATTTCTAAATTTTTTAATTGTTTACACAAACAATTTTTGCAAAATGGTACAGGAAAAAAAATTACAGCTTTTTCAATTAAGCTGACATTGTCATTCTGGGGGTGGGGTGACAGTAAGCATTTTCTATATAGACATATCAATTTTTTTTTCATGGGTTAAACAGAGTCTTTATTTCTTGTTACCTGCAGAGTATGCTACATATCTTGTCTCTAGGTGACCATCCAGGTGGGAACACACATGTCAAGCTCATTGATATTAATTACACACAGCTATTATTTTCACCAGTGTCCTATTTACAGAATAACAGATATGCATTCTCCATTGGCTTCTGTACAGCCATACTCTGAGCCAACCCCACTGCACACTGAAAACACGTAAGTCAATGTACTTCTCAGCACATGCAATTCACTTCACATTTTGGTTCAGAGTCAAACCAGGTATGAAAACATTCTACTTTATCACATTGCTACATTCTGTTTTGTGGTTCATTGAAGTAATGGCCTTGTACATAAAAAAACCTCATAGACAACAGCAAGGTGATTGGAGCTTTTGTTAGGAAAAGTCACAAAAGTTTATTGTATTTGGGGAGTTGGTATAAATTGGGTTTGAATTTTTACAAACCCTACTAAGTAAATTCATTACCCTCAAGCTAAAATAAATTCTCAGAGACAAGTAAAATACAACTTACCCAATACAGAACAATCCATGAGGAAAACAGAAGTAAACATCCTGGAATTCTGCCTCTTAATAAAGCGTGGTCTACATGGCATATCCTACACTGAGAAAATGCAAATGAGGAAAGAGGTTTCTACTGGTAATATTATACCTTCAATCACATAGTCAAAATGTAAACTAGTATTTGGAGTATGCATTGTTACGTCTGACATACGAAACTTATTTGTAACTCCATGCACCTAAACTCTGACATAGTCTAAAATAAAATTATCAATAGGAACTAAATCTCTCTTTTTACAGAAGGCAAAGTGCTACTGGGGGGAAGTCAGCCACTATGAAGATAAGAAGTATGTGAAACACGATGCGATGTAACTGTTCTTTTCCTAAGAGAAGTTAAAAAACTAAAGTGCTCAAATTAATTGGTCAAGTAGCATGTAGCAAAATAAAAGAAATACCAAAGAGTGACCAGTGACTGGCCTCAAGAGAATTGTACAGAGCTGTGCCAGGGGAGGTTTAAGTTGGATATTATGGAAAGATTCTTCACCCAGGGGGTCGTTGGGCCCTGGAACAGGCTCCAGGGCTTCCAGTGGTCACAGCACTGGCCTGCCAGAGTTCAAGAAGGGTTTGGACAACACTCAACCACATGGTGTGACTCTTGGGGTGTCCCATGCAGGGCCAGGAGCTGTACTTTGATGATCTTTCTGGGGCCCTTCCAACTCAGGGTATTTCATGATTCTATGATTCTGTGGAAGAATCCAAACTGAAGATGTGTATATTGTTAGCATTGGTGTTAAAGAGAAGCTGCTCTTGAGATCATTGTTCAATTTTCTGATTTTTACTACACAGCTATTCATAAACAGTCAACCTCTTAACTGGCTATACAAGTAATAACTTGTACACAGTCAGTTCTGAAAATTTATGCTAGAGAGCCCCCTATTTAAAAAAAAAGAAGAAGAAACAAACCATTTAAAAAGGCACTACAGAAGATAAGGAAAAAAGACACTACCCATTTACTTCCCTCCTTTCAAACTCCCTTCTGACCTTACCTTCTTTTCCTCTGCCCTGCTTATACACATCCTGAAGGCTCTTCCCCTTTCCTTCAGTGCTTCCGAGCACAAAGAAACGGCTATTCTCTTTTTCTCCTCCATTATCTAGCTGCTGGCATTTTTCTTTTCCTTTTCCCTTTCCTATTAATGTCCAGGTGTTTTTTTATGCTCACCAAGTTCTACTGCACACAAAACTTTCAACTAACAACACCTTGCTGCTATCCTGAAGGAAGGCTGTACCAGTATTTCATTCAAAAGAATCAGCTGACTGTGACAAATTGACTGTATAGAGCCCCTCACCCATTTAAAATATCTGCATTTTTAAGAAGATCAGAAATCAACTAGAAATATAGTTTACATCGCTTATAATAAAAATGACAGCAACAAAGTAGTGTGATTTCATAGTGGGCAAGGAGGAAAAGGTGAGTGGGAAATGCACTATAAAATGAGAAGTCCTTTTTTTCTGCAGTTTGCTGCAGAACTTTTTTTTCTCTTTCTTTGCATTATTTTTTCTAGACAGGGTCCAGAAATGTAATAGTATACACAAAGAGAAAACTTTTCATTCATCTTTTTCTGTTAATCCCATTTCTCCTTTTTTAAAATGACTAGATGTTAATTTGCAGATAAGAGCGGAAGTGAAGGACAAGTGGGAAATCTCCTTTTAAAGAGAAGAAACCTCATTTCAGGCAAATACAGACAGCATAGGGTACAATCTGAATGAGGAAACAAACAAAAAACCCCCAACATTAGAAAAGAGGAGGCACTGTCTTTAGAGAATTGGGAAAATGGGCACAAAATATGAAAATAATTCTCATCCCAGATCCATTTACTACTGTATAAAAATCTGAAATATCTCACCTTGAAATAATTACACCACAATCCAGTTTACAACTTGGCCGGACTAAATGATGTTCATGAACATGTAAAGGCAGTTCTACGGTTGGAAATGTAAATAGCACAAGCAGTATTGATGACCAAAACACACCCTGTCATTTAAGTCCAATGACACTTCCTCTCTTTCCATCTCAGTCTCTCACATTTCAACTCTGTTTCTGTTGCTGCCTCTCCCCCTTACAATGACTTCCAGCATTTCAAGTCCTACATCCTTCCATACTACATGAGTTACTGGCTTCCACAGATAAAGTAAAAAGTTACATTTTGACATAATTTAGGGAGGTGTTATATAAACTAGTTCCAAAAGTTAATGAAGGTAGAGTAGAAAGCATTTTTTTAAAAAAAATACTTAATTTTATTTACTTATTTGTATGGGTAAATAGCCCTGTAACTACCACACAAATCTGCAGTCAGTAACGAGCTGGTTGTGGAAACATGAAGTTGTTTTTGGAAAGGCTTTAATGTGGGCCATCAAAAAGGCTATGCAATATAGTATTTACCTAAGTTCATCTCAGACAAGGGAAAAGAGTAAGTGTAGGGCTGTGAAAGAAAATATTTCCTATCATTTGACTGCTATCAGTATCCTGAATATGTGTGTTCCTTTCAAAGCAAGCAACTCGGCAGTTTAGGAAAAAAAGCAGCTGTTTAGTTTGACCTGGAAGATGGAACCATGTGGAGTGAATGGGGGATACCTCCTTCCCCAAAAAAATCTGCTAATACTATGTACAAATAAACTTCTGACACAGCTGGGGCAAAGACCAGTACGTCCACAGCACAGAGGAATAAGAGAGCAGTGGCAAGATGCACAAAAGCAATCAGTCTTCAGAGACGATGAAAAGAAAGATATTTTCCCAGGGATCAGACAGGATCATCTATAATTTGCTGCAGCCCAGGGAGCCTCCAAAAGTCAGTAAGACCAGGACTGAAAGTAAAACCTGTGAAGACACTGTTGGTGAGGGGAAGATGTGCTGTGTTCTGTTTCACCCAGCTGATGCATTTCCCTCTGCTTTATTTATCTTGTTCTAAAAATAGGTTTTCATCAGAATAAGAAATACATTTTGAAGACCTTTTTGCTTATACCCACTTTAAGGATGGGGACAGGCAGAACAATACCAGAGTAATGATCAACCCAAGAGACCCATCAGAATAAGAAAACATGTTTTGTGTTCTGCATTACACTGCTCAGGAAGTTATTAGTCCTGATCTATTAGAAATGGCATGATATTTCACTATGAAGTTAAAACTTTAAAGTTTAAAAACTTTTTTAAAACTTTGTAGATTATTCTACTACCTCATACTTAACAAAGTGGAAAGAATAATGTTATTAGAAACCCTAAAACCATACTTTTTGTTTGTTTTGCCTTCACAGCCAAGTTTCCCAATTTAACATACTCCCAAAGCAACAGTCAGACAGAACTTTGACAAGGCCCATCACAAGGCTAGGTATGTTGTGATATCTATCCTTGTGGCTAGAAATTAGACATTTGGATTGTTAGCTTCCACATGCAAAACGCTATGTAAAAGCATGCTTAAGAACAAAAAAATCTTGATGTTTTACAACTGTAAGATACAGATCTAACCACACAGGGGGAGTGGTTAGCATATTACACAGATGCATTATTAGAAATTGCTGGTGGTTAGCATATTACATAGCATATTACATAGATGCATTGTTAGAAAACAGTCTATGTCAGTGTGGAGTAATAGAGAGGCTTCATGCTTTGATATTTCTACACTTCTCCACACTTCATAATACTATGAAAAGGGTAAAGGATTCAGAGTTAATCCCCAAAAATAGTTCCACCAAAAAGCATGCACTGCTGTTTGGATGGATGCAGCTATTTAATCGACCTTAAGGAGGGCAGAAAAATACATGTGTACTTTGAAAATAGAGATACAATAAACCAGACTGACTGATTTGGCTGTATGTTTACATTAAAATAATCTTCATCTTCAGGTCCTAACTTAACACCTTTTAAAGCCAGCTCTCACTTTAAAAAACCCCAAACCCACCAATCACCAGATAATTTGACAGGACCAGGGGGTAAGTCCTGGTGAACACCAAGCTGAACATGAGTCAGCAATGTTGCCGTTGAGGTAAAGAAGGCAAATCGTATCCCAGGCAGAAGGTGGAAGCCTGTAATCCTTCCCCTCTGCTGAGCACTGGTGAGGCCACCCACCCCTGGACTGCTGGGTCCTGTTCTGCACTCCTAAGTGCAAGGAGGACATTGACATACTGGAGAGGGTCCAGCAAAGGGCAACAATGATGAAGGGATGGAAATCTCTCTCTTATGGGGAAAGGCTGAGAAATCTGAGAGTGTTCAGGCTTGAGAAGAAGAGACTCAGGGGGATGTCATTAGTGTATGTAAATACCAGAAGGGAGGGTGCAAAGAGGACAGAGCTAGTCCAGTGGTGCCAGGATCAGAAGCAATGGGCAGAAATTGAAATGCAGGAGCCTCTGTCTGAACATCAAGAAACTCTTTGTTACTGTGAGGATCTAGCACTGTCACAGGTTGCCCAGAGAGGCTGTGGAGTTTCCCTCCCTGGAAGACATTCAAAAGCCATCTGGACATAGTCCTGGGCACTAGATGGCCCTGCCTGAACAAGGGGTTGGACCAGATGACCTCAAGAGGTCCCTTTCAATCTCATCTGTTTTGTGATTCTATGATACATGGAGGATTCTTTCCCTACATAAGTGTTAATCACTCACAGGGCTGTGCTTAACACTTCTAATTGCAGTTTGGAATATATTTCTTGGAAACACCCTTTCTAGAGGCAAGTTTTTAAGAACAACTACAGCAATGAGGTATATGTTTGTCATTTTAGGCCATGTCTATTATAAAGTAATTTCTCTACAGGTGAAGTTTACTCTTTAGCCACCAGAATTTTCTCCCTGAATGTCTCTACTGTGCTCCTTTTCCCTGGTAGGGCTTTGTTCAAATGTTGTCAAGTGTAGAATTGAAGTGTAGAATTGCAGAGTTCAGATATTAAGAGACCTTTGCTGACTGCTGAATGTCACTGGAAATCTATGTGTACATAAATCCTAAATTAAAGGATACACTGCCTTTGCTTTATGTATGTGAGCAAAAGAGGAGCAGGTAAGGGGCTTAAAACCTATTTCAGTGAAAGAGAGGCACATAAAAGAAAGATAAACGACGTACAGAGAAGGTGAACATAATGTAGGAAATTAGTTATGGATCTGCAAGGAAAAGCAATGCACTTCTGTATTGGTTCAGTCTCAAGTTATTTCTTCATTTGTGATTTACAAATATGCAGAAAAGGTCAAATCACAAGATCCAATTTTTAAACCAATAAGATACTTGAATAAGCGTACCACATGCAGGAAGAGTGAAATCTCCACTAGTACCACACTGTGAGTAAGAACCTAGCAGCTCCTTTCCTTCCAGCTGGTCTCTGACTGTGCCCATGCACACACTTGCTCAGATGCTTTATAACAAATCAGCCACATACAATGGTAATTTCCATTTTAAAAGAAAGCAAGCATGAAAGCTTGCAAGCCTTACAGATATTATCAATAACTGCAACACTTTCATAAGAGGCCAGATACAGACATTCTTTACAGACTGCAAAAAAATGCATGCAAAAGATTACCCCTTTCCCTCTAATACCTTGCCTAAAAACTTTCTGGGCTCTTTAATGTCAGGTGTGACTGCAAAGGAGAGTCTTAGCACCAAACCTATGTCTAAGGTGCCTCAGAAAGCTTTTTCTCTTACTTGGCAAAAATAGTTTGGAAGCCCTCTGGATTGAACCTTTCTATCAGAACACTCTTTATTTTTGAGGGAGGCATTCAAGAGAGTAGTAGTTCTGGAATATGACTATGCAATGAATATCTATTAAGCCCTTCAAACATGTTGAGTTTTAACCAATACATGTTTTGTTACAGCTATATGTTTCACAAGCATAGCTGTATTTTCCACAAGTAAATTTATGCCTATTCAAAAGTAACTTGTTTACAAATTTATTTTGCAAATGCAGGCAAAATTCACATTTTCTACTTTTTTTTTTCTGTGAAAAATACATATTGCAGTCATACAACAACATGAGGCACCACCGCAGCAGATAAGGTGGCAGGAAAGGGGCATCAATGAAACCCCAAGACAGGTCTGTTAAGGTGGAGCCTTCCTCATGTTCTAAACTATGTCCTTCAGGCTCACGCAGGCAGTCAGCTTCAGCTGCATGTGATGCTATATACCTGAGTGGGAGAGCCTGTGGTATAAAATACAGCACTTGGCAGTCTTCCTTTAGACTTACTCATATGGACTAAAATCAGAGGCACTTACTTTTTATAATAAAATGAATTGCACATTAAGCCCATATTTGAGATCAGTGGAGTTTTCTTCATTATAGTCTCTCTTTTTTAAAGGAAATTCAATGTCCTTCTACAGAAGTAGTTTAAGCTAAATTTGTATCCTAATTTGTGTATGGAATCTCTTAGTTCACAATATCAACTTTTATTTTCCCTAGTCTTTTAAGAAATTATTCTAAATTAAGGAGGGAAACAGTGGAAAAAACGTATTTTAACTTTTGAAGGGAAGATCTCTGCATGCAAATTCCACTGTAGTAAAAGCCAGTTTGCATTTCTTTTAAATTTAGAGTCCATTTCTACTGGTATAGGTAGCTTGTGCAGTTATGTTAACTGGAACACTATTTTGCCAGCTTTAATCACATGCAAAATCTCACAGTACCTGATACTTTACTTTAAAAGTGAGATGCAGCAGACAGTGAAAAGTCTCATGTGTTTGAAAAAAAAATTCCACTGAAATGCTTTGAAAATAATTCTTTTTTCTGCAGTGGTTCAGCACCAGGATTTCTAACACCAGTTCTATATGCAGTTCACTGCATCCTAAAGGGCACTTCAAAGCCTTTCCAAAACTCCCACTGAAACTGCACTCCATCCTTGGTTTACTCCCCCTACCTTAAGTCGTAACTGTTCAGGAAAACAACAGCAATGCCATTACAGCTCACTAGAAGATTAAGTTTTGGAGACTGGGAGAGAGAAAACAAAACAAAGCACAAAAAATTCTTAAAGCACTGCAAATTCTTTTTGTTTTCTTTTAAGCTCAGGCTTTCTGAGTACTTATGGAGTAATAGCTGTGAGGGCAATTGTAGTGGGTTGGTTCACATTTCTTACCTTCTGTGAGATAAGAATTAGAAGGAATGCAAAGCAGGCTCCAAACTTAAAGAATATAAAGAAGTTTTTTAACAGAACTAAAAGAAAAAGGATTAATAAGAATCAAAATACACCTTCAGAACACTTCTCTTGCCCCAGCCTCCTCCCTCTTCCCACTTACCACATAAAGACACAAACTTGGGATTATTTCAGTCAGTTTACCACCTATATAATAGTCTTTCATCAATTCACTTAGGGAGAGGAGTCTCTTTTGCCCATGCTATGGGGCTTCTCCACAAGAAGGAGTCTTCTCCACAAGAAGGAGTCTTCTCATGGCTTCCATGTCACAGCACAAGCAGCCGCCCAGGGTGGTTTTCTGCTGGCATATGAAAAGTCCCTTCCCTTGACTTACAGCTTTCCCCACAACTGCTTTCACAGGTTCAGTCTTAGCTAATGGGGTACCATTTTAAGGATGAGCCATTCAAGAGCAAAGGTTCTCTTCATCTACCTCTGGGACCATCTTCATCTCAGGAACAGAGATCTTCTTTTTCCCCTGGGAGCAAGGGTCTTTACTTCATCACTATCTCTGTGTTCAGGCTTCTCATTAGATCATAGCTACTTCAACATTTACTGATTCCAGCACGGGCATCTTTGCTCATGTCTACAATTGAATGCTGTACCCTCAATGCTTAT
Organism: Machaerirhynchus nigripectus; assembly: GCA_013397975.1. Taxonomy (NCBI): domain Eukaryota; kingdom Metazoa; phylum Chordata; class Aves; order Passeriformes; family Dicruridae; genus Machaerirhynchus; species Machaerirhynchus nigripectus. Next base: position 151,082 of record VZRQ01004363.1, on the reverse strand, counting down.
CTCGAAATTACAAGGGATTCTGATGTATCATAGTCCATCACCATAGCTTTACAAAAGAATTTCAGTTTTCAGGTTTAAAGCATCTCCTCTATCTCCTCCCTCTGGGCTTCAGCTCTTTCTTCTTCACTGACTTTGGTGTCACTGTCATAGTATCTGTTCACGTGCCTTTGCTTTTCCCTTTCCTCTGACCTGGGAGAGGATGGATGTTTGCAGGTCTCATCTCTTCTGGGGAACTTACAGTTCAGACGGGGTTAATCTTACCTGGAGTTTGCAGCTGGATTTTTATCTCTCTGTTGGTCACATGATCTCTGCCAGTGAGTGGCCAGGAGCTGGTTTCGGCCGGAGCTGTAAAATTCATTTTGGCCGCTCCGGAGAAGGCAGGGGAGGCCATCCTGGCCCTCACGGAGCTGCAGGCCCCATGGCCACAGCCCCTGCCGGGGCCAAGTGGTCAGGCCTGGTCAGGCCCAGTCAGGCCCAGCCAGGCCCAGCCTGACCCACCGGGCCAAGCAGCCAGAGCCCAGTCACCTGTCCAAGGGCTGGAAGGAAGAGAGAATTTCCCGGGCTTCCACATGGTTTAAATATGTGGATTTTGAGAAGCGTTCTTGGTCTAAACAACAGTCCATCAACTTAGGTTCAAACCACCACAGTAATCATCACTGCTTCTAGAACACTGACATATTCATGGAAGAAATAAAGATGCAGGATTTTTTCCACTTATTAGTATTTTCAGCTAGAATGAAAAAGAACTCTGCATTTAAGGAATCAGGTTTCTTTTGGGGTTTCTGTAGAAATGAGGATCACTAACACATCATTTTTTCCATCTAAGTACAACCATTGCTGGAAGTTCAGAGCAGAAAAAAGAACATGTCCATGTATGTACTTCCAAATGATGTTTTACTAAGGCTGCAGAAAAGGACCCCATATGTTGCTTTACCTACACAACAGAAACGTGTCAGCCTGTGGGAGCAGGCCAGGGAACCGTCAACATGTTTTCCGTGCTGACACTAGCATACAGCCAACTCTGTGTTCAAACTTACCTGTACACAGGCAGTGCTCTCCAGATGTTTATACAGAGCCCTGAGACATACCTACCAACAGGCTTGCAAAGCGTCAGTCAGCAGCTGAAGGCATCTCTTGTCCTGACAAAAAGATGAGAAAAACAAAGAATCCCAGAGCAGCCCATCGGGCACTGAATTAAGGGGGGCAACAAGCAGGTATCATTCCTTTCAAAGGCTAACTGCGCTGATGGCTTACTTTAAGCACTCAGATGGAACAGATAATGAGGTTTTGAAGTCCTATTCAAACCCTGTGAAAAGGCAAAACTTAGGCAACAAACTATCTAAATCAGTTTGAAAAACCATACAGAATGTCTTCGTAGGTTGTGTACCTCTTTGAAGATGCACAGCAGGAGGAATAGGCAAATGATGCCTTAGAATGACAGGTGAGCACTTGTCAATTAAATTGACTGATAACAGGAATGCAGTCTCCTGCTAACGGCTGACTGGCTGCTCTCTTTCCCATATCTGTAGCTCAAGTTTCTTGTGTGGTTTCAGCCACCTTCACAGACCAGGAAAAATTGTAAGTTATTGCACTCCAAGACACTTGCACGTAAACACAGCCCTTCAGCTTCCATGGAGTAGACCATCTTTAGGCCCACCCACCCCTGTGCAATCCTTTTTATTCAACAAGGTAAAAATTAAGGCGGCTGACAGAAATCGCTAACGATCATCTTTGCAACCCTGCAGTCAACCAAAACAATTATTATTAACTACACTACTTCTAAGTAGAGCCTGTTTTCACCACATCTTTGCAGGGTTTGTCCAAGGTAGTGCTTTTACCTCATCACAATTCTGTCAGTTTAAGGCAACACCCTCATGGCCCCTCAGAGGCTCCCTCTCTCACCTTCCGCCTGAGCTTCTCCTAGACCGCCTTAAGTTTATCTCATTTTTTTAGGACTCCACAAATCATTCCAACACCCTTACTTCTCTTTCTCCGCAAAGGGTTTTCAAATGTTTGAAAATACCGCAAAATATCTCTCCGACTCGGTCCTCCGGCTCCGTCCCTCCCTCTCCTCACACAACTATGCAGGCTGTGGCGCCGAGGCTCCGTGACCTCCCCTTAAAGGAGCAGCCGCAGTCAGGAGCGAACTTTCCAGTTTTACACCAGGGCAGCAGGAAAACGGCAATGCTGGCCTTACTTAGAGCCCCATTCACACAGTGTGCTATGCCTGTCCCAGGCCAAGCGCAGGGCTTGTCCTCACGGCACAGACAGGAGCTGTGTCCCCGACTGGCAACAGCTCACAGCAGTGGGACAGAGCAGCTGCTTTTCAAGTCCCTACTACAACAGTGACAGCAGAAAGTGAAATAAGGAGCTGGGGTTTGTACTGAAATGTTCCAAAACTGTTCACAAGGCCATCTGCCAGCCCCTCCACTGTGGTACGGGTGAAGGGAAACGTTCTGGAAAGGACCAGCTGTCCCTGGGGTTCCCTGTCCTTCCCACCTGAACACTAAACTTACCTTCTACTCCACTTCACCTCGAGCAGCTGCACAGAAAGCAGAGCAGGCCTGTGTGAAGCAGCCGCCTAACTTGCATCTCAGCCCCAGCCCCGCTTCCTCTCGGAGTGCCTCCCGTGGTGGTGAGCACGAGGGAAGCCAGAGGCATGATTCCATGCCCCAGGGAGTGGCCACCGTGGACCAGAGGCATGGAAAGAGGCTGCAGGGCTCAGGAGCAGGCAGGGGAGCTGACCAGCAGCCCCTCCTGTGGGGTGAGAGCATGGCCATTCCTGCCTCTAGCAGGTCCTTCCTCAGTGTAAGAAGCTTCAAAAGTCCTCAAAGGCAGGTCTGGTCTGTCAAAACAGGGAAATGTGAAGAAATATTTAAAAAGTTAGAGGCATGTGACATCCCTAAGGAGTTATTGGAAATCCAAATGGTAATTTATAATGCATGGAGTTGGCCGTGTGGCTGGTTGCAAGTTTAAAGCACTTGCATAGCTTTCACAGGTGATTTGTTCTTCATGTTTTCCCACAGTAAAGGCCATATTTCATGGATCTGCAGTGAAAGGGTGCACCGTTCTCCATGTGTGATGCCACGTTCCAGTAGCAGTTCTTCAATGCATATTTTAGTTTGCTGTAACTGTACCTCACATGTTGGTTTATGCATTATATGAGAGGCTACAGCTCCTTAGAACACTGGAACAAAAGCAAGACATTTCCTACTAGGACCCCAATTTAAAGAGGCCTTCCTTAACACACATGCACTCCTGTTGCAGCCAAACACTGCACATCCTAACCCTGCCCAAGAGCCCGAATGTGTTAAGAGCATGCCTTTCATCTGACCATGTATCCTACTGCCTCCTCCACAGAGAAACCAAGGCACTTCACACAGCATCATCTGAATCATAGAACCATGAAATGGGCTGAGTTGGAAGAGACACTTAAGATCATCTTCAATCTAGTTCCAACCCCTCCTGCCACAGACAGGGACACTTTTCACCGGACCAGGTAGCTCAAAGCCCCATCCAACCTGGCACTGAACACCTCCAGGGATGGGGCATCCACAGCATCTCTGGACAACCTGTTCCAGTGCCTCACCACTCTCACAGTAGAGAATTTCCTCTTAATATCTAATCTAAATCTACTCTCCTGCAGTTTGAGGCGATTCCCCCTTGTCCTGTCACTACGTACCCTTGTAAATATTCTCTCTCCGTCTTTGTTGTAGCATCCCTTCACGTACAGGAAGGCCTCAATTAGGTCACTTCAATTAGGTCACCTTCTCTTTTCCAGGCTGAACAATTTCAATTCTCTCAGCCTTTCCTCACAGCAGAGGTCCTCCATCTCTCTAATCATCTTGGTGACCCTCTTCTGGACTCACTCCAACAGGTCCATGTCCTTCCTGTGCTGGGGACCCCAGTGCTGGATGCAGCACTCAAGGTGGGGTCTCATGAGAAGGGTGCTTTCACACCCTAGAAAAATATATCTTCATTCAGTAAAGAACACTGAATATTCAGAAAGATCCATTGGCAGCTCTGGATTTTAGAAAGTACCTTAGATTTAATTCTCCAGTATAAAGGTCCTGATTCAAAGCTTTGTTAAGTTCATTACAATCTTTTTTTCTAGCAGGCACATGATTAGTTTAGCTCCTAATTTAGCTGACTGACCATCCTGATGTCAGGTCACAGATCCAATTTAATTCTGACTTCCACTTTCCCTACTTAATCTCCTCATTTTTGAACATTTCCAGCGGTCAGGAGTTAGATATTCTTGTTTGTGGTGAGCTGATGCTGGCTGTATGCCAGGGTCCCACCAAGCAGCTCTGTCATTTGCCCTCCTCAAGTGGACAGGAGAGGGAAAATAGAACAAAGGCTCGGGAGTCAAGATAAGGACAGGAAGATTACTCAACAATTACAATCACAGACAAAACAGACTCATCTCGGGGACATTAGCGTAATTTATTACCAATTGTTCTGTATTAACCTGCCACGGCACTGTCTGTCCGGCTAGCGATGTGACCACAAGCGCCGGGCACCCGTCCCCACGGGAGGGGATGATGGAGACCGCTGCAGGGCGCGGGAGGGATGGCGGAGATCCAGCGGGGGTCCACCCAGCCCACCGATGGTGAGGGCGCACTGAGGAGGTAGGAAAGAGGCGGAGGGGCTCTCTTGAGGAAAAACAAGGACTTTACTGCAACTTGGAAGTCATGTGGAAAAAGTGGCGTAAAGCCATTAGTTGGGCTTGTTATACCCTTACAGGATGGGGGGAGACATGAAACAACCAGTAATGCAGGGACATAGCATTTGAAACTTGGCGGGCAGAGGGTACAGGCCCGTGGGAGCCAGCGTGGGAGGAGAGGAATGGAGCGGGCTAAGGGGGGATTGGGGGACATAGAACTTTCTGGGGGAAGTGCCAAATGCAGGGGATATGGGGGGAGGAGAGGGCCAGTCATAGGGGTATCATATTGCTGGCCACGGCAGTGGCCATAGCCCACTGCAACATTAACCCCAGCTGCTTACTAAGCGCCACACAGTCACTTGCTCCCCACCTGTGGAATGGGGGGAAAAAATTGGTAAGGTAAATATCCTATGGTCAAGAGATGCGCAAATTAACAGTGTAAACAAATTTCACTTAGTCATGCCAGTTTGTCTTTGACTGTTCATCTAATGGGAGGTTTACCAGGGTTTACTTACTCAGAATGCAAATCAGATACCAAATTCAGGTAACATATAGTGATAATTACTTAACATACTTACATAACATTTACATTTTAAGATTACTTAACGACTTACATAGAACTCTTTGGCTTTATTGTAGAACCACAGCTCTGTCCATTTTTTTTCACTGTGTGGGAAAAACAAACAAAATTTTTATCACAAAAGCTAGAAAGCACTGCCACAAAGTATCAGTTGCAAAAGCAGTGAGTGAAAGAAAATAGTCCTTCTTGAAGTCAGTAACTTTTTGAAAATTAGTAAGAGAATATCTAACATTAATATCTTGGTTTTGATATGTTAAATGAATTATCATTTTCTTTTGTTTTTCCTTTGATTTCCATCTGGAAAGAGTAACAGGTATCAAAAAAAGGAACATTGGTCCGTTTTCTGAGCCTTCATATCCAGTGAATCATAGTCAGCTCTTCTAAATGAACAATATTGATATTAGGAGGGAATGAAGCAAAGGAGTAACTGTATCTTGCAGCAAAACCTGAGGGTTGTTATGTCTAGGCAGGATGCATGAGATCAAAGTATTCAAAGAAGAGGGAATGTGACAGTTTTAGCTGCACAGTGTCTAAAGGCCATTTGTGTTGTGCTGCTGGTTTTTATATATGCCCGAATCAATATAGTCAGTATAATTTTATTCCATTTGTTCACTCAGTAACATTTGACTTACTGCTCTGGTCATTCTGCCATGCATTGGTGTCATTTTTCATCATGAAAGAATGAATGGAGGTCATATCAGCCAAGTGCAGATAGCATTTTCATTTTTTAAGGTGGGAAGCAGTAGGTCAGTATTAGAAAGCAAGATGTTCTGTGAAAAACACTATTGGATACTTAAAATAACTCCTGAATTTCCCTTTTTGCTCTGGCACTCATATTTGAATTGCTTTGGTGATGTGAGCAGCCATAAAGGTGTCATGCTAGGAAGGTGACAAATACTGAACAAAAGAAGCTGTCTGCTGAAAAATACTGACATGTTGGAAAAGTACAGCTGTTCATTTTAAGTGCAGCCAGGGTACGTAGAAACCAGAGATACCATGGATAAGTACAAACCCAAGGGACTTTAATGGCAATTTATAATCTGATAAGGTGGAAAATCACCTAGCTCTGAAAGAACAAAAAACACCATCATCTAACGGCTGTTACAGGCAAAAAAATCAAAATTAGTGGTTGCTCATAGTAGTATAACCTACACTATCTCAGTGTTATAAAAAGGACTTAATTTTTATTCAAAATGGAGCCTCTTGGTCTCTGAGAACTTCACAGTTGACTCCCACATGACATTTCTAACAGCGTTTGGGAATACCTGCCTGACTCCAGGCTCTGTAACATGGATCAGTTTTGAAGGGAGAGTATTACCTTATTGGGTCAGCCTGTCCTCCCCTCTTTAGAGATGATTAAATCCATCTGGGAACCCTCCCCCCTCTTTTTGGATAGAATTGCCCCTTCTGAAATCTGTCCAATTCACTTCTTACTGATATTATATCTGTATTCTTATAGGTAACCTATCATATCTGGTGTTATACTGCTGGTATGTTTTCTTCACTAATGGTAAGTTGTAGTAACCTGTAGTAGTGTTTGGTTATTGCTGTTACTGGTTGTACTGCAGTACTGACTGATAACATATTATTGATTGATACCAATTATTGGTTGCTGACAGTAATTTTTAATAGCTTGGTATATATATATTAATTCATATTCATTTATTAATTACATGGATTTCCTAGTAGCAAGGTTTGTGGTATTTGTGGAATTTGTAATAAAGCAGAGAAATTTAGAGGATAAAGCCTTCATGTTGTTGGGTATTACAAGACCCAGTGGTTGAACCTATGGTTGCAACTCTACAGACCCAAAGGCTAGATAACCCTTCAGGTTGTGATGCTTGGGAAAATCACTTTACATCCTATGGTCCTTCACTCTATCTATTACATTGTTCGAGTTAAAACTGTGTAGATTTCCAACTTTTTGTGTTAGTCTTCCTTCCTGACTTTCTATACCTTAGGAAAGGGAAGACGATTTTTATTGTGCCATTTATAGAGAAGAACAAGTAGAGGATTGTTTTAATACAAGACTTTATAATTTACATTGTGTCCCATGCCTTTACACAGGAAGAAGGCAATACTTCACATGGAGAGACTTCAGATGTCTCTCCTCTGGAACAGAAATGTGTACTTAAAATTTTTCTGTCTACCATAAAAATGTTAGTCATGTAGAATGACCTACTACATATAACATTTTCATTTCCCAAGAGAGGAAACAGAGAAACAAACACATCTCTATTAAATATTGATAAAACCCAAAGAATAATATTTACTGTAAAGAAGAAAATATTCCTAAGGTAACAGTGGAATAGAATGAGATCACACAATTAAGTTTACACATGCAAATAATGTGTAAGGTCCTTCTTTTCTGGTCAAAGATTTTTTTTCTGCCAGTTTAATTCTAATGGCATTGATCAAATTACAGTGATTTCTTTTGAAAGAAATACTATTTCTTTGAAAGAAATACTAAATAATGATTTATCAGAATAACAGTATTCAAAGGTCATATATTTATCATATGTTAAGAGGAGGTATGGAGTTTTTTTAATATCTTGCATCTTCATTAAGTATTGAAAAGAATTCATTTTACTATTCAGAAGCCTCTTTCCTACACATGTTCACTTAAATTTTCTTCTGTACAAATCAGTCTAATAAAAATAATGGAGCTGGTGATGTTTTACCTCTTCATTAGTCTCAAATTTCAGGAACTGTGTGGTCCAGAAGACAGTGCACTAACTGGTGAGAAGTTTACACTTGGGTTTTTTTAAGGACTTGCCGCACTAAATTTTCTTGTTGCTGTTTCCCCTCTTTCAGTTGTCTGGTATTTCAAGCAGTTTGGGGCAGATGCATTCTATTGTGTTTCTGTAATCCCTGGCATAATTAGGATTTCATGTGATTTTACATACGTAGGAGAATTTTAAAGTTCAAATACACAAGTCAAGTAGAGATAAGCTATTTTATTAAACTTGATTATGCTATACTAATGTAAAAGCTCATGCGGGTATAAGGTGAATACATTGTATGAACCATTAGATCTCCATGGATTCAGTACATACCTATGGAATTTGCAAGTCAGTGTGTTTGCGTGAAAAGAAGTACAGAATCAAACAAGCTGTAGAGCAAAGACTGGGATCCACAGGACATGATAAAACTTAAGAGTGTCCATCTTGAGAAGCAGAGAGACATTGAAAACAAATGGAATTAACTTATCACAGAAGGTTTTAAAAGGGATTCAATATGCATAACCAACATGAGAAAAGGTCTTTCCTTTTAAAAAAAATCTAATAGATTTAGTACTTTGTTTTTCATTAGCATTGCTGCGAAGAGTTTCGTTATTGCATTAAGGAATGTAACCTTAAAGGCTAATTTTAGCTAAGGCAGGCTTTTCTCCCAAGGCTCTATTGACAAATGGTTCTTCTGAAGGGCAGTTCAGAGCCTACTTCATGTGCTTTGAATTAGTATACTGCAGGAACCTTTCTCTGTCCATTGACTCTGCCCTGGAAAAAATAAGTAAAACAGACCTCTGCAATGCAAGCTTAGTCTTCAGTGAATACATGGAAACCCTGTTAGCATTCAGACTATGATTCCGAATAACTCTTTTTAGGTCACATTATTTATGAAAATTTTTATTGAGTTTTCACAGCTTGATAACAGAGTAAGATGTGCTCTTGGAATCAGCCATCTCCCACCCCCTGCAAGTCTTACGCGGATCTTACAGACGCTAATATTGGGCCTCAGATCTTTGTGCCATCTGCTTTAGTATCCATTTTTCGGCAGAGTCTGAAGCACATCAGCAGTATTTGATTGCTATCTGCTGTGCAATTGCAGTGGTCCTGATAGCAACCAGTAAATCCCACTTCCTGATCATAATCTTTTCACTGACACTCCATTCACAAAAAGCTAGGTAGAAGGAGTTTCTTAGAATCACAACCAGATTTACCCGAAACCCTGAAAGTCATGAATTACTTTAATTTTGAATGACTACCTCACCTAAGAAAATCTTCAAAATAAATCAGTGGGATACATAGCAATGCCCTGCTGGACATGATCTTACCCTGTGGCAAGAGATATTTATCATCTGAGAGTACTTTGCCCAGGAAGCTCTTCAAGATAAAGCAGTAGTGTCCACTGCAATTATGTAATTACGTTACCTTGATATAAGCACTCGGATCTACTAATGAGACTCAGAACACATTCAAACGGTTGGGTGTGTACTTCTAATGATTGTAAGTCTTTTATGAGATACCACATGCAAGAAAATCTATTCATATATGTTGTGGTAATATACACATGGCACTTGTGAATATAGGAATGGCACAACCTCTTATATATAGACTGGGGAATTTATTAACATGAGGTTTTTTCAGTTCTTTCTTTCATTCACTGTACATGAAGTGACTCAGACATGAAATCGGGATTCAAAAAATATTTTCACTCTGGAGAGAGCTTTAAGATACCAAGTTAACTTGCTTCAAGCTGTACATGGAACTGGGAGATTGATTCCCATCTTCAGTTAACAGATGATGTCATCACACAGATCATACAATTTCATTTTCAGAAGAGCACTTGGAATATCCTTCACGAGAAACCTGTCATTCTACAGTAAAGTCTCTTCTTCTAGAATTCTATCAGAAATGCTATGATAACTGTTAGAGAGCAGATGTGATGGGATAAGCTCTCTTTTTCTTCTGTAATCTTTCTGCTGCACTTTTGAACACTACCCTCAACTACGACTAGAATTATTTTGCACTATCACAATACAGATGAATTTTAGAGCAACTGAAAATGCACGATAAAATGAAACAAAAATGGACAGATACAGCTAAGCAAATTACAGAATAATATTTTGCACATAATCCCACAATTTTGTGAGAATATTTTGCCTAACCGTATAAGTGAATCACAGAATTTTTACAGTTACATTGCTTAATATGTTTCGAGCCGTTGTAGGACTGCTTCCAATCTTTGTCCTCAGCTGCAACTGTGGCATTATCTAATAATATTTAATATAGTAATGCTAATTGATACAGTAACAATTACCTTGATTAAACAACCCAGGCTTTGCGTGCCTGCTTGGCAAGATAAACATTCCTGGTACAAACCACTCTTCATTTCTTTTTGCTGGATTTTCCCACTCTGAAGTCATGTGTAACCTCTAATTTAGGCAACCACTAATCAGGCAGAAGTGCATTTAAGAGTTGAACCTAGGCTGATCGATGCACATGACATGTCAATTGAGTTTGTAGTGTGGATGTTAACTTCAACATTTGTGTGTCTTTCTCCTCCTTTTATCACTAGCTAAATTTAGATGCTGGGTTTCACTGCAGGATAAAGGAAGGAACCAGAACCCGTTCTAAAATATCCATGTAGAAATAAAGTTAACCCAGAACAGATTTGCACTTCAGTAATCTGACTGCATGGATAACAACACAGCTGTTGGACCATAACTGTACATGTTTCACAGCAATAGAAATCCCCAGTTTGCCTAATACCCATTTAAAAATAAATGCATCATTTAAAAAGTTTGCAAGACTCTATCTACAGTTAACCTGTTTTTAGTGAAATATTCTTTTTATACTTTGTAAGTGGAATTCAAATATAATGCTAAGTATTCGGTGAATCAGTACCAATGACAGAGTGATATTATTCTCTCCAGTTATACTCACCTGTCCAACAGAAACAAATCTGCAGTATTGCTTTGTATACACTCTCAGCCATTTCTCATCTCTAAACTTTTGTTCCTTCAATAAAGATAATATTCATCAGTAAAAATGGTTTAAGTAATTTCATTTGTGTTAGGTTGTATTATATTTTAAAATCCTGTCTTCAGATTTAGGTAGCAACAGCATTGACTGGGAAGCAGTGTCAAATACCTGGCAAAAATTTACTTTTACATAACTTCCAGTGGAAGTGAAGCTTGAGAATTGTCTATATATTTATTTCTGAGAGGAAGAACTGGTTAGAATACAACCAAACCATTAAAAACTGTTCTGAGCTGACAGAGTTCTCAAGCTGCTTAATAAAGCAGCCTAGATGAGGTGTGGCATTAAGTACATTCTCAAATACTTTCATTTTTTTAGTGAGTCTTTTTGGCCTAAAAGAAGAGTTTCTATTCGTATAAGCCAGTAACTGCAATGTGCACTAGAATTTCTTGCATATAATTTTATTTTCTTCAGAATTGGTTTGCTCTGCAGATATCACTAAAATTTAAATTTAGAATCAGCAGACTTTATATGTACAGCTTACAACTAAACGAGTCATATAATGAAGGTATGTGCCCGAAAATAAATCACGTAAGAGAAAGAGTAAATTAAGTCATGCTCCTTAGCTTTTCTCCACCTGCTTCTTGAAGCTGTGTTGTTGCACTGTACGTTTTTTTGTCTGGTATTTCCTCTTGCAGCTCTCTGGTAGATGCATGCATCCAGACCATGTCATCCACGTCTTTTAATGACTTTTAGCTCACACACTCCAAATACTTTCTAATTGGAGGTTATGTTCTAATTGTTCTAGTTATGACAAGGGAAAGTATATGTGAAATATTACTCATGATTCAGTATTCTGCATGTGCCTATGTGTGACTGAGAGGCCCAAAATTGCATTTTTTATGCATGGTTCAGTTATAATCAGTGCATAAATTGAAAAATGTTTGAACTTGCTCACATACAACTGACTGCTGCAGACTCTAGTAGACACATTCTCCATACACTACACCATGTACAGAAATGTGTTTAGCAATCCATTAATGGCAATAGTTAATGTAACCATCCAGTCAAGACAAGAATTACGGAAGCCAAAATAAGCAACTCGAATCACTGTTAAGAGCAAGAGGAAGTTTGCAGCTCCATACTACACAATGCAAAGGTACACATAAAATACGGCCTGGTGCAGTATGGCAAACAAGCAAGTCTTCCTTCAGTGTTGTAAACAGTGTTCCTCTCACACTGAGATTGACTTTTGCAGTCATAAAAAACATTTGCACATTTAAAGGTGATATAGTTACAGACACAGAATCAGTAACAGGCGAATGAAGAAAGAGAGGACATGGTTCCTACAGATGTAGAGAAAACTGTATATAGCCAAAAGCAATCTTCTTGGCTTCATGTGTTTCTACAGACGTGACACTGAGAAGGAAAGTGCACTGTGTATGTTGTTATCCTCTAATGCTGACATGAAGCTTTAGCTGCTGATCTAACCTCTATGTAACCAGATTTGTTTGACTCCTGCATAACTGAACCATAATGCTATCATCAAAACACTTAATCAAATAATGAAATTTGGGGAGAAAAATATTCTATATCCTGTATCTTTCTGTGTTTTCAACATGATCTTTCCTTTTGTACATGTTTCTGTGTAAAAAAATCTTCCCTCTGTCATTATTTCGTTGTGTGGCCTGGAGTAGGTCCCATACTTCAGGAAGGAGTGAAATCCTGCCCCTGCTACTAAGAGTGGGAGTCTTGGTCTTCAGAAGGGTCAGGACTTCATCCTGCATTTAATATTCTGAAGCTGTACAATGAAGACATGGATATAATAAGTCCCTGCTTCCTTCACAACAGTATTGGAAGTTGAAGCGTGAGTAGTTTCCCTTCACAGAAATTAATGAGTTTTTTCAATTAATTATATTTTTGTCAAAACATAAATTCTAAAAAAAAACTTCTAAAAATATTATAAAAAAGATCTTTTTTTTATCATGAGAATTACCTAAACAAAATGAGCTTTTTCATCTCTATCTCCAGTCGTATTTTCTTTCAGTAGTTAATCCCTACTGATAAACTAAGTATAGTGTAGTCAGATGGTTTAACTACTTTCATAATACATTTTGCATATACTTTCTGAAAAAAACTTATTACTTTAATGAAGTCTGAGTCAGCATAATTTCAGGGACTAACTAAAGTTAGCTACTCATTACTTTTTGGACTAGTTGAGTACTTTTTACTGAGGATTCATAATAATAACAACAGCAACAGCAGCAGCAACAACAACAACAATAATAATAACAACTATTATTACTGTTATTAATATTGTTATTTTCATATTCATTGTCTTCACCATCATCAACATTATTTTAAGTTGTCTGAGTTTTATGGAAAATGTTGATTTTTCAAAAGCTAAAAGTTTCCTTTCACTGAAACAAATATTTTTCAAAATTGATGTTTATAACTTAACTATTTAATTATTTATGAGAAGAGGGTGAAGAAAATAATCTCTATCTAATGGGGAATGTATAGTCCCTTGAAAACTACACTTCCAAGCCAGAATACCTCTTCAGAAATGTACCAATGAAGACATGAGACTATGGCGAATCATAGAAGAGGAGAGACTAGAATCTACTAGAATAGAAAAAAATGGGAGCACACAGATTGAACAAGGAGCTTGAATCATTCAAATTCAAATATTTGGGGGTTTATCACAATTAAAGAGGTACTTCTCTCCCCTTCTTCCAACAACATTAGTTTATGTGGTTTGGTACAGATTGTTGCTTCTTTGGGTCATACAGCTGGAAAACTTATTTTCCCTTAAGAATGACTTCGAATCATACATTTTTAATTGTCTTACTGTGGCTGATTGGAAGTTCTGAAAGATTACAATATATGTGAAGTATATTATGGAGTGAACTGTATCTGGGAGAAGGTAAGTACAGCAATCTTCTGTTCTCTTCAGTATGGTGAGTGTCCTCTCAAAGAATCATAGAATGGGTAAAGTTGGAAAGGACCACAGTGGGTCATCTGGTCCAACCTCCTTTCTCAAGCAGGGTCATCCTAAAACACATTGCACAGGATTGCATACAGATGGTTCTTGATTTCATTTCCAGTGAGGGAGACTCCACAGCCTCTCTGGGCAATCTGTTCCATTGCTCAGTCACCTGCACAGTAAAGTTCTTCCTCATGTTCAGGTAGAACTTCCTGTGCATCTGTGCCTATTGCCTCTTGTCCTAACTGCCCTATTAGATGTGGAACATTTAAACTGGTATTAGGAAAAGAAACTAATGCATGCAATATAAATATTGAGAAAAATTAAACAGAAAAAGAAAATATATGTACTAGGAAAGTAAATAATAATTTTACAAGTCCAAGATGACCATGAAGATAGGATGCTAAAACAGTCAAAGGATATGGCCTTCTGAATATTTTTAGCAGATAAAATGACCCATTCATCTTCATATTTTCACATTTTTAAAATGTGTTTGCAAATTTCAGGGAAAACAGGAAGGAAGTTGCACAGGACATGTTAGAAACACTCAAAGCAGAGAAACTGTAGAGTTGTTAAAATATAATAAAGAAAATAAGAGCAGGAAAAAATTATTCCAGAGTGAATTCACCCTCCAGAATGAACAACAATAATAAAAAAGGTAAAAATATAAAAAATCATGATACAGTTTTGTTAAAATCTCAGATAGAAAAATACCTGGAGACATTCAGAAATGTTGGGAAGGTTCAATAAAGTACAAATTTCTAAGAACATGCATAAGAAGCACACACTGTGAAGAAAAGAGAGGTATAAAACTTTTCTTTCTTTCTTCCATTCAGATGAGCATAGCCACTGTTCAGTAGTTCAAAACTAGTACTCAAACTGAGATTATAGGAGTATGACCTTATAATATCATAAAATTTACACGACAGGAAACAAAGAAATAGATCATAACAATAAATAGTTTGAAATAATTGGCTCCCTCTGTTAATTGATGCACTATCATTTGTAATATTTTTTCTTATCCTCATTTTAACAGCTTTTACAAACTCCTTAAAAAGTTCATATTTTAGGGTTTAAAAGAAAAGTATTTTCTGATATTAACTCTCTTTTTAACACTTAGTTTAGACTCTGCTTTTCACTGTATATTTGTTGATTGTATTAAAAATTCCTCCTTCTTACTTACTGTGTTCTCTTCAAAATCTTGGGATTTTTGCTTATACCCCTCTGTCAGTGATTGATTGAAGCCATTGAAGAAAGCTGGCAAAAGCTTTCCTCAAGGTTAAATGTGAGAAATAGTTATGGTGGGCTTTGCAGTAAGATATTGCAATGAAATAAACCATTGCCCAAACACAAGTTTGATCAGAAGCAGTTCTGTGTGATGCTATATTGACATTCATTGCAAAGGCAGGGAGTTATCCTATTTGGCTTGGTTTCCCAAAGGTATGCAGAGATCCTGAACAACATGAGAGTGAAACACAGAGAAAACACAAAAGGACCATTTTGATAGAATGTGGCAAAAGAAAAAATACTGAGAATGCTGGAAAAAGAAATTTCTCCCAGTTTCATTCCCACTGCCTTTAGTGTCATGAGAGAAGCAATGTGACTCTATGTCATCAATAATGTGACTGGCTACACAGTTTCAACTTATAAAACTGACTAGTAAAATTACAATATTGACTAATTGTTCATGTTAGGATTATGAACATTTCTGTAGGCCACTGCATTTTTAGGACACAGCAGTCTAATTCTTTTTATATTTGCTGTCTTACACACAAGTTTCTCCACTGCCTTGACTAGTGTTCTACAAATACTTCACAGATTTTGACATTTCATGATCCTCATTGCCTCAGAACTCACCTCAGTGATTCCACTTAACCAGAGAATCAGCTTCTGGATATGACACTACATATGTAGGCTGAAACCTCTCTTATCATTGTGTCAAATTTATCATCTGTGACTGTCCTTATACTTTATTTGATATTAATGTTTTCTGGCTACATTTGGTCAATTTGATAAAGACATACACTTGGAAAGTAATATTTTCATTTTAGTATATACTTTCCTAGTCTCAAAAGTTTACATTTGTGATATATACTAGTACACTTTACTGTGGGAAATGACAAGTATTGACTTTTAGCAAGAGCACAGTAAATATAGCTCTTACATTTTCAAATTGAAGTTTCATTTTGGTTTTTGATACCATTTCCACGAGAATGACTTTGGACTCTTCACATCTACTTGAATTTGATTTGCAGCTGGGCTCTTTATTTTATCTCTTTACCTTCCCTTGATCTCATATCTTGCTACGAACTTTTCTCCTTTTAACAGTATCTGCAAATTTAAGTTCTGGTATTATGAATAGCACTTTCATAAAATAATCTTCTGGTTATAATTGGACTACTCTCAGGAATTAAATCTGCTGACAAGTTTTCATAGGTCTGAATATCAGATACAAAGGCCAAAGGGTCAGATCTCTTGTACACAGAGGAGGTGCTGTGGCACACACCTTATACTCAGCTACCCTATCTGAAGCCCAGTTGCTTGCTCCTACGTTTGGCTGTATTTCTTCTAAAGACTGTGTTGATTTGGGACACGAAGAGATGGGGAATTCAACATTTGCCTTAGTATCTTTGCAAAAGTTAATCAGATTCCTTTAAAAATTTATTTGGATTTCCCTTGCTCAACTTTCAGCCATTGGTTCTTCTCATTATTTCCTTTGATTGTTAAAAACACCATCTGTACATGGTGTTTTCACACATGGGTGGTAACTAAGCACTGAGAAAAAGATTTATTGGTAGGTGAAATCTGTGGAGCTCGGTAAGACAGTATAAAGGACCATCCACAAACATCTCATCACTTTTTGGCTCTGTTTTGTGTTCCCTTTCCCACTGTTTTGAACACCTTTTTTTGTTTTAAGCAAAAAGTGAGCAGTTCTGAATTTGATTCTAAGTATACATTTGCTGGTAAATTGCCATCAGCTGCACTAAATCAATGCAACTTTGTGCTAAAAGTTGTCACATGCTCCTATATATTGTTATTTTTTACTCACAGAAGATCTTTGGGATAGTTTTCATTCATGTGATGGTGTTCCTATCCAAGATTATTTGAATTCAGAATACAAGAATTAATAAGAGAATACTAGTAACATGGTCTCATTGTTTTTGGGTTTTCTGCTACCCAACCATTTTCTCTCACATTACAATATAACTTCTTGAATTCTGAGTTGCTACAGTACTTTGCAAAAATTAAGTTTGTGATGAAGATTCCTCTATAATACAATAATACATGAAGTGTATGTAGTAGCACTTGT
This sequence comes from Machaerirhynchus nigripectus, assembly GCA_013397975.1. Lineage (NCBI taxonomy): Eukaryota > Metazoa > Chordata > Aves > Passeriformes > Dicruridae > Machaerirhynchus > Machaerirhynchus nigripectus. The sequence goes on along the minus strand of VZRQ01004363.1, from coordinate 133,838 downwards.
TAAATATTGTAGTGGGTTCAGTTCGTAACTGGGTAGAAACACCAATAAACTGCAGTGGTTTTGTTCACAATCCATTACTTACTTACTTTCTTTCTGTGAGATAAGAATTAGGACAAAACAAAGCAGGTACAAAACTTTAAAGAATATAAAGAAGTTTACTGCTAACTGAATTAAAACAAACAAAAAAAAATAGTAAGAAATTTAAGCAAAAAGTACACTCCCCTCTCTTCCAACACTCCCCCCTCCTTTACCCAACTCGCACGAAGGATAACAAAACATAGGATTCTGGTCAGTATTGCAGTTCTTAAATGTCTTTCCAATATTTAAGGAAAAAAGAGGTTTCTTCCTGCTTAACATGGTTTCCAAACTGCCACTAGCAACAGACCCACCCAAAAATCTGCTGCAGTGAAAAACATCTCGTCCGTAAAAATCTCACAGTTGAGGGACATAGGGTTTTAGTCTTTTTAAGGATGAGTTATTCTGGCCCGAAAACAAAGGTTTTCTTCTTCACAAAACCTCTAAAAGCCTTTCACTGCTTCTATATAGCCTGGCATAGGCACTTCTCATACCTTCACATGTCACAACATGAATTCTTCATCTCCCCATGTACTCCAAAAAAATGGATTCAAAAGAGACATACAGTTTGTGATATTACAGTGCTTTACCACGGTCTGCAGAAAGCATTTTTAAGCTATGTGCAAAAAAATGTGGCACCCTCCTCATTTTCCCGCCGCCATCTTTAGCTCCGTCCCATGTGACCCACTTTCTCTTGCTTTCCTGATCTTGGAGCCACCATGTTCTTCTCATGTGACTCACTTTACTTTTCTCCCTCGCTGACTTAGAAGAAGAGCTGACTTTGTTGGCTGCATATGATGATTTTCTCAGTTTAGTGCAAAGTGTACTGGCTGCAGAAAGGAGGCTACGCCAGCTCCCGCTGGCTCTGCCGGTTCCGTGTGGAAAGGAGAAGGACCCGCCGGTCCCAAGAACCCGCACCAGATGGGCTTGGCTGTGTGGCAGTCTATAGCTGGTTTTAGCTGCCTGTGGCTCTGGGATGGTCCCCCCTGCAGGGACGCGGGGTCCGTGCCACAGTGCTGGGAGCAGGGGGAGGGGGCAGGGGCCCTGGCCCGGTCCAGCCAGCCCTGCCATCCCTCCCTGGAAAAACCGGAAACCAGAAGCTGTATTTCCTGTGCCTGTGCTGCTTTAAATATGCAAAATTGCAAAAGTGCAGTTGGCTAAAAAGACTGTCCATCGAATATGTTCCAACCTATTACAAATATGCAGGGTATATATGTGTACATCAGCTGTTACCCATTTGGCTGTAGCCAGAGGCCAGATACGGCAGATAAGAGGGAAAGAATCTCCATGAGTGTAAATAGTGACAGCTTCATTGCTCATTATAGAGCCATGACAGTTTATTCCGTTGGAGCAACTGACTATAAGAACTTGAATCCCTAAATTATTCTGATCTCAGGAGCTTCACATCTCTGTGAAAGGGCAGTACTATTATTCCGGGATGATAGTGTCAGGTGGATTCAATTTGCTCCAATCAGGTTGGGAGATGTGTTACAGCCTCTTTGAAATGAAGGTCCTGGACAAAAGACCTTAGGAACAAGATTGGGATAGAAATAAATGATGGATATTTCCTGCAAATTGGCAAGACTAGGTTCTTGATGCATTTACTTCATTGAGAGATTCAGGGTCAAAGATTTCATGGGATAAACTGTTCTTAATTTTTCATCCTGTAGTTTATGGGGCTTTTTGTTCTTTTTTTTTTTTTGAAATATATATTCAGCTATTCTACTGGGAAACTACTCTTGAAATATGGCAGTGTGCCACTTTTTATTTCACTGAAGAGGAATACCACACTTGTTTCTCTGTTTCCTCCAGTATTTCCACTCCTTTCTATGACTTAATGAATTATTTATTCAGGTCCCTTCTTAAAAAAAAAAAAAAAAAAAGATTCTTCATGTTTTGCTACTGATTAATCCAAATATTCTTTTAAATCTTTGTATAAACAGCTATAATTCCAAAAACCTTCCTTGCTTCTGATTGTACTCTCCTCTATTATCGTTCTTTACAAGAGTTTCCCATGGGTAGTGTTTTGCAGGAGCTCTAACATGAGTTAGACAGTGCATTGCAAAAAATAAGTGTTGGAGAATGCTGAGGAGGAGAGAAGATCAAGAAAGAGTAACATAATTTTTTTACTGCAAAAGCTTAAATCAGCAAAGATTTTTATGGAATTGACACGGAACCTTATCTGAATCCTACTACACATCTATACACAATACTTCTCAGCCCTGTGTTTGTGGTGGTTTGAACCTGAGTTGATGGACAGTTGTTTAGACCAAGAACGCTTCTCAAAACCTACATATTTAAACCATGTGGAAGCCTGGGAAATTCTCTCTTCCTTCCAGCCCTTGGACAGGTAACTGGCCTGCTCGCTTGGCCTGGCGGGCCTGGCTGGGCATGGCCGGGCCTGGCCGGCCCTGCTCCATCTCGGCCTGGCAGGGGCTAGGGCTATGGCCCGCGGCTCCATGCAGGCCGGGATGGCTCCCCTTCTCTGGAACGGCCAAAATGTTTACAGCAGACCAGCTCCTCCAGATGCTGCCCAGCAGAGATCATGTGACCAACAGAGAGATAAAATTCCAGCTGCAAACTCCGGGTAAGATTAACCCCTTCTGAACTGTAAGTTCCCCAGAAGAGATGAGACCTGCAACATCAATCCTCGCCCAGGTCAGAGGAAAGGGAAAGGCAAAGGCATGTGAATAGACACCATGATAGTGACACCAAAGTCAGTGAAGAAGAAAGAGGGGAAGACCAGAGGGAGGACATAGAGGAGATGCTTTAAACCTAAAAGCTGAAATTCTTTTGTAAAGCTATGGTGATCGACTATGATATGTTGGAGAACCCTTTGTAATTTCGTCATAAGCGTGGGGGGTACAGCATTCAATTGTAGCCATGAGCAAAGATGCCTGTGCTGGAATCAGTAAATGTTGAAGTAGCTGTGATCTAATGAGAAGCCTGAACAGCGGATAGTGATGANGGCAAAAGAGACTCCTCTCCCTAAGTGAATTGATGAAAGACTATTATATAGGTGGTAAACTGACTGAAATAATCCCAAGTTTGTGTCTTTATGTGGTAAGTGGGAAGAGGGAGGAGGCTGAGAGAAGTGTTCTGAAGGTGTATTTTGACTCTTATTAATCCTTTTTCTTTTAGTTCTGTTAAAAAACTTCTTTATATTCTTTAAGTTTGGAGCCTGCTTTGCATTCCTTCTAATTCTTATCTCACAGAAGGTAAGAAATGTGAACAAACCCACTACACTAAATTGGTGTTTCTGCCCAGTTAGCAAATTCAACCTGCTACAGTGTTGCTCACTAAAGACAGGTGATTTACTATTATATCTCGATATAGTTGAATATTCCACTTCAACTATTAGTGTACTTGTGGTGGCTAGAGCAGCTGGCTGCTAGACGCCCACCCAGCTGCTCTTTCACTCCCCTCCTCAGCAGGANTAGCATGGGCAAAAGAGACTCCTCTCCCTAAGTGAATTGATGAAAGACTATTATATAGGTGGTAAACTGACTGAAATAATCCCAAGTTTGTGTCTTTATGTGGTAAGTGGGAAGAGGGAGGAGGCTGGGGGAAGTGTTCTGAAGGTGTATTTTGACTCTTATTAATCCTTTTTCTTTTAGTTCTGTTAAAAAACTTCTTTATATTCTTTAAGTTTGGAGCCTGCTTTGCATTCCTTCTAATTCTTATCTCACAGAAGGTAAGAAATGTGAACAAACCCACTACACTAAATTGGTGTTTCTGCCCAGTTAGCAAATTCAACCTGCTACAGTGTTGCTCACTAAAGACAGGTGATTTACTATTATATCTCGATATAGTTGAATATTCCACTTCAACTATTAGTGTACTTGTGGTGGCTAGAGCAGCTGGCTGCTAGACGCCCACCCAGCTGCTCTTTCACTCCCCTCCTCAGCAGGACAGGGGGAGAAAATAAAATGGAAGAGCTCATGAGTCAAGTTAAAGACAGGGACATCACTTAGCAATTACCACTGTAGGCCAAAGAGACTTGACTAAAGGAAAATTATTTTAATTTATTGCCAATTAAAACAGATGTGGGCAATGAGAAACACAGAAACTAAAACAACACCTTCCTCCACCCCACCTTCTTTCTTTTCCAATGCTCAGTTTCACTCCATCATTGCCAATTCCTCTACCTTCCCCCACCCCAATCCCTGCCCTGTATGGCACAGGAAGATGGGGGAATGTGGATCATGGCCAGTCAATAACTGCCCCTCTCCACCACTCCTGTCTCCTCACACTTTTCCCCTGCTCCAGTGTTATGTTTTTCCCATGGAGGACAGTCCAGCAGGCCAGACTGCTCCAGCATGGATACCCTACAGGCTTGTGGGTCCTGCCAGTAAATTTGCTCCACCATGGGCTACTCTCTCCACAGCTCCACGGGTCCTGTCAGGACCCTGTTCCACTGTGGGCTTCCCACAGAGTCACAGCTTCCTTTGGGCATCCACCTGCTCCAGCATGGGGTCCTGCTCAGGCTGCAGGTGGATATCTGTATCCCTGTGGTCCTCCATGGGCTGCAGGTGCACAGCTGCCTCACCGTGGGCTACATGCTGGGTTGCAGGGGAATCCTGCCTGGAGTACCTTCTCCTACCATGTCTGCACTGACCCTGGTGCTGCAGGGCTGTTTCTTTCACATACACTCATGCCTCTATCTCTCGCACCATGCAGTTTTTTTCTCCCACTTCTTCATTAAGTTTCCCCCAGCGCTGCCCCCGCCCCAGCCATGGGCTCAGCCACACCCTGCGGTGGGTGGTTGTATCCTGCTGGAATCGGCTGTGTCCGGCTGGGGCAGCCCGGCCTCCCCTCACGGAGCCCCCGTGCTCCCCGCTGCTGCAGGGCCTGGGCATCCGCACACTGTACAGGACCTCTCTTTGTATAGTATTTTTCTCTATGCTATTAGAAGTTAGAGATCAAAAGTATCTTTAATTTCTATTACATTTATCAAGATTATTAATATTTTGGGGCTTTTCTTCTTCCATAGCCTTTTTGGAATCATGTGGCCATGACGAGGAATGTGTTCTGAGAAAGCTTTAAGAGATTTTGTGGAGAAATCACACCCACTTTGTACATCAAGCAAAGCACACCATGAAAGTATTTCAGCATTTTAGGTCTCCCAGGAGCCTCTCTGGGTCACTCCATGCCTTGCCCACATCAGTGTCTCACCAACATAATCAGTAAAAGGGAGCACGCCCATCACAAAACCAATTTCATGAAATAAGGAGCTTTCCAGATATTTGTTCTGAAAGTATTTCAGAATATCATGAAAGTAGTTGGGATACCATGGAGCATGTGTAAGTTTTTTGGATGTCTTCATGCAGAAGAAAAAGGAATGATTAATCTCAATCTAAATTACTTTTGTTTCTGGTTCTCTGAAGACCTTGGGTCCTAAAGAACTACCCTTAGTGACACACCATGACAAGGTACCATATTCAACCTTGAACTTTGAATCAGAGCTGCTTCTGACCTTCATAAATAGCATTTCAGTCAGACTTCTAAAGCATGCATGTGTAAATGCTGTCTGTGTGGCTGTTATTCAAGCTTCCTTTGAATTCTGTCCATCCATTTAGTCATCCCTGCCAAGTCAGTCTCTATTACCTGTACCTACTAGGATGTGCGTTAATGGTGAAAGTAACAGGCTGACTTAAAAATAACGGCCAGGGACACTAAGGAATGCTTGGGTGGTGAGACACCGGAACAGGTTGCCCAGAGAGGTTGTGGATTCCCCATTCCTGGAGGTGTTCAAGGCCAAATTGGACGGCGCTCAGAGCATCCTGGTTTAGTGGGAGGTGCCCCTGCCTGTGGCAAGGAGTTGGAACTAGATGATCTTTAAGGTCCCTTTCAACCCAAAACATTCTTTGATTCCATGATTCTATGACTTTACTAATATAAAAAATAATGACCTTAGGAGAGCTTTTTCCTTTTCACAGGTCAAACACTAATTATTAAAAGGAGCCAACCCAATAAATACAGTGTCAACTACTGTTTTGAGCACACAGATTTCCATCTGAACAAGTGGCAGGGCAGTCTCATTTTCCAGTGCCTTAATTTGCTAGAATATTTTGTCATGTTAGAACACAATTGTGAGTTCTCCTTTCAACTAACACCATATTAATCATAACTGTGTAATCAGTATAGATGGGAAAAATATATACATAGCATGAAACAGTTGAGATTAAACACTATGGAAACTGTGGGGTTAATCACAATCAATGCTCATCTTGATAGTAAACTCAAAGTTTTCCTGTTGACACTGATTTTCAGTCTGATAATTAACATGGCTCTGTGTTTTTTTCCTTTAACCTACTTTTCTAGTACAAACTTTTCCAGTAAAAACTTTTCCAAAGAGATACTAGAGGCTGTGACAAAGAGTTCTAAGGGAATTGGCCACTGGATTAAAATTCACCTTTATGTAAAAAGCCAGATCCTGAGAGAACTACATTTTTTATGTACATGTATTACCTTTTTTTTCTTTTATCAGTGCTTTATTGCAGGTCTATTTTATTTAGATGGCAAGAAGCTTTCTGTTTTGACTGACTTAGCTGAGGCTACTTATATCTATGACAGATATGCTGCTGTGAGACAGAAGAGCAACTGTCAAACAAATGTATAGTCAGGATGGAAGAGCACCTCTATTCTTTTTTCTTCACTATGATGGACTTAAGGGGGCAAAATCCTTCATGTCCAAGCCCTGTATCCTTGGTACATCTGGCACATACGCCATTTCACTAAAGAGATAACATTTTTTTTTTCTGGCATCATTTTTTGCACCATAGGCACAGTACTCTTCTGAGAGCAAGACAAATGGTTCTGTGGACATGTGCTGTTAGGAAAACAGATTTCAGTCAAAGTCAAGAAGATGTATCAATTTGGGGAACATTTCATTAATCACTTCTATTTGAAATCAGAATTATGATTAAATACTACTGGAATATTATACAAATGTGTATTGGTTTGACATGGCCTGGTTTTGGGTAGCAGGGGGGCCACAAAGACAAGTCCTGTGAGGAAGCTGCTGGAAGCTTCTCACCATGTCCGGCAGAGCCAATGGCTGATGGCTCTGAAGATGGACATGCTGCTGGCCAGAACTGGGCCAGTGACAGAGGCTAGTAACGCCTCTGTGGTGACATATTTAAGAAGAAAGTCAAAACAAAGTCAGGGGTTTTTGCTTCTAGTCACAGAAGAGAAGGAGGTGAGAACATGTGAGGGAAAACAACATGGCAACGCCAAGGTCAGTGGAGAAGGAGGGGGAGGAGGTGCTCCAGGCACCGGAGCTGAGGTTCCTCTGCAGGCCGTGGTGCAGACCATGGTGAAGCAGGTTGTCCCCCTGCAGCCCGTGGGTCCACGGGGAATGCAGAGATCCACCTGCAGCCCGTGGGGGAGGTGCCCACACCAGAGCGGGTGGATGCCTGGAGGAGGCTGTGATCCAGTGGAAGACCCGGCGGAAAGAGAGGGGCCCTTGCTTCCAGGCTGGAGCAGCCTGTCCTTGGAGGACTGCACCCCGTGGGAAGAGACCCACGGCGCAGCAGTTTGGGAGGGCTGTGTGCCCGTGGGAGGGACTCACGCTGCAGCAGGTGCGGTTTGGCTGCTGCTCGTGAGAGGGGACCCACGTTGGAGAGGTTCACGGAGAGCTGTCTCCCGTGGGCGGGACCCCACAGAGGAAGACTCCTCTCCCAGAGCAGCGGAAGGAAATCTTGGTGATGGACTGATCAAACCCCCACGCCCTGTCTCCCTGCGCTGTTGGTGGGAAGGAGGGAAGGGCTGAAGGGGGGAAAGGTGTTCTAAGGGCTTATTTTACTTCTCATTATCCTCCTCTGATTCTGTTAGTAATAAATTCGCTTTGCAACTTAAGTTGAGCCTGTTTTGCCCTTGAAGTGTTTCTCCCAGTCCTTACCTCACTCATGAAGCATTCGTTAATTTTTTTTTTCCCTTTTCCCTCCTTTGCCCATTGTGTCATGGGAGGGTGAGAAGTGACTCTCGTGGGTGCCTGGCCTTGGGCCAGTATCAAACCATGACAAAATGCCATGTGTTTAGACAGTATTACACCTGACCCAACTGACTCTTTCAGTCTGGCATCCATGTTTTCCCTACTCCCCATGAGCACAGCCATAGACACAGCATAGGAACTGTGGCCTCCACTGTCCCTAAAAGCCTCTGGCCTTTGTGTAAAATAGATTGTCCCTAGTGTAAGGGAGATAAATCTACCCTGAAAATGTCCTTATGTATGGAATCAAATACAAAAGTGTGTCTGAGCTTTTTATTTTGGTGCAACTAAACTGCTTCATAAATATGACTCATACAGTATTTGGCCTGTTCGATTCAGGTGGGGTTGCTTTAGTGTTTGCCTGAGTTTTTTTCAAAATCTTTGGTAATACAAATTAAAGTAGTGATAAAAATTTAAAAATAAAAAAAACCCCAAACAGCATGAAAAGTTTCAGTAAATTTATATCCAAAAAATCAAAGCTGAAAAATATCTATAATGCATTTATATAATAACATCCACAATACTTCCAACTGTGTTTATTCAGTTGGCTCCTTTTTATAATTATTTGGCTGTTTCTAGCAGGGACCCATGAGAAAGAGGAACAAAGCTCCCCTCAGGTCATTATTTTTCAGATTAGTAAAGTCCCAGCATTCCTTGGTGCCACTGCCAGCATTTTTATTAAGTCAACCTGTTACTTTCACCATTAAAACACATCTTAGTAGGTACGGGTAATAGAGACTGACTTGGCAGGGATGACTAAATGGATGGACAGAATTCAAAGGAAGCTTGAATAACAGCCACACAGACAGCATTTACACATGCATGCTTTAGAAGTCTGACTGAAATCCCACATCCAGGTGAATAATAAATAAAAGCATTTGTTCTTCTGATGCTGCTAGTGGCTCTGTTTTATTATTTTCATGCTGGATGGCTAAAACGTAGAAAGTGTGGCAGCAGGACATCATTATGAGAGGTGAACATCTGAAAATGTACAGCTCTAGCTAGGTATCCGTAAGTTTCTTCCTTGCCCAATTAAAGGTTCACCCTTTGCTATCTACTAAAATTTGGATGAAAGTTTCATGTGAACAGGCTGTCTCAGGATTTCTACACAAAATTTTCTGCTCTCACTCAGGCTGAATAGGCGCAGAGAACAGTAAGGGATAATAAAAACAAGAGGGAGAGTAGCAATGGCTATATAAGAGCTATATAATTTCAATAAATGAAATTGGAATTAACTAATAATAAAAATAATAAATAGTATCAAAGCGCCTTCCTTCTTTTGTCCTCCACAAATCCTTGGAACTCCTTTTGTCTTTACTCCTTGTCTTACTCTTGCTTTCTAGTTCTCAGTAATATGTTTCCTTTGACCTTTATTTGTAAAGCTAGGCCAGTATTTTTAATCAAGTGTTTACAGTCAGACGCCTAAATCTATATTAAGCACCTAAATAAGGCTTGCATTTTAAATGAGCCAAGCACTAAGTCAATAGCAGTTGCAGCCTCTGACTACTACTGAAAAGTAGTCCAGCTCTTTAGGTGCCTCATTCTCTACCCACAAGCTGGAAAATGTTTGCAGCCATTTTGGTATAATTCTAACCCTCACTGTGCAGTATCATCCTTATGTTAAATAAAATTCTGCTATCATTCTGTACCTTTGATATAAGAACACAGGAGCATTCATGTCTGACCCAGCTGTTCGGAATAACTGTACATCTCACAGATATTTACATATTTTGTGGTTATACTTGCTGTCACAAAACTACTTGAAACCTTGTAATTCTGTTGTGTTCAGTGTATGATAAAAAAGCTGGCTATACAAGAAGAAGAAAACCATTATATTGTTTTCCTTTTTTGTTAAGGAAATGGTGTATTAGAGGATAGGTGCTTTGCTTCTGCTGAAAATGTTCGCTCATCTCTTGGATATGATCCTCATACTACCTGTCTCCCAGCTGTCAGTTCATGATTCAGGCAGGAGCTTGCAGGGATATGTTCCTTGGCTGGAGGGGATGTCTGGAGGAGCTGGGAAGTAACCAGATGACTGACAGCAATTCAGGCTGGACGCGGCATGGAGGGGGTAGGTACAGAAGAAAGCTAATCCTATAGAGGGAGTTGAAGGCTTTTTTGAGGGAGGATGAGGGAGGTAGAAAGCATCCGCGGATTTGCTTTAGAAAGAATTTAAGGTTACATCTGCATCTCTGCTGCTCAAGGGACCTGAGAGCTAGTCTGTACAGCACATATTATCAGTTACACTAGCACAGTGAAGCTGATAGGGTTATATGAGTGTAACAACCCCTGTGAACACTCTTATTCCAGAGTTAATACTTCTTTTTTTTTTTTTTTCCTAATTTAACAGAGATATTGTGTAAAGCTCAAATGTTTGGTTTGGTTGTTTTGTTGGGCTTTTTTAAAGCAAAAAAAAAAAAAGTACTTTTGCCAGTACAGTAAAATACACAGAAATTTAATTTTATGTAACTGTAGCTGTTTAATTCAGCCCTTAGAGTGTCCTGGTGTATTTTCAGTATATGCACAGCTCTAAGCATACTGTTTTCCTTGCAATAAGGTTAATATTAGTTAGAAATGGAGACCTGCTGGAGATAAAACCAATTGCAGATGAGCTTAGCTAAAAGCAAAAGCTATGGTCTCTCAGATAATACCACAAGACAGCTTGAAAGGCTAATATATCATGCAAATGGTGGACCAGAATCACTTAGGCATAGATGGTCTGTGGGCTGTACAGAAGGAGTGAATCTTTCTGTATTCAGCTGCGTGTGTGTGCGCGCCTCGCTCCCCCTCCACCCGCTCCTCTCCCTCTGTCTCTCCCAGACAGGCGAACAGACCTGCTTCTTCCTTTGTGTTGCCAGTCAGGTCCTCCCTCTGCAGTCTTATACAGGAAGAAGATTTATAACAGCTGCATGCAATGCCAGTGTCTCAAAGAGACAGTATCACGCCATGTGGAGGATTTTTATATGGGGTTTAACTTTGCTCCACTGAATTGGAAAGGTACATTTTTTTAATCTTAATTATTTTGAACACTTAATTCCTGTGACTTTTATCTCCTGCTAAATTCTGACCTCCAAATACTAGCATCTTTAAATCACAATCTGTTGTCACAGTACTGTAATGGCTGTGATGTCTTAATTGAAAACATGGGGATGTAAGGATTTCGAGAGTATAATTAGGGCACATTTCAATGTGAAGCTGTGAGTGCTGTTCTGTAAGATGGGCATCTGATATTTCTGACATACTGTATCAGAAATATAAGATTCAAACTAGAAAATGAAAATACAGCACACATGCAGTGCAACTGTGTACCATATGTTAAGAAATGTGCACCTCTTAAACAGCGGACTAATTAGCTAGAGAAAACAGAGATGTCTGAATGATGATGCTAGAAATAAAAAGGATAATGAAATCTCGAGACAGACTTGTGTAGGAGATCCACCTGGCAGCAACTTGCCAGGTTTACCAAATTAAAAGAAATCAAAGGAAAATTTATAGGTGGGGAAAAAATGAATGTAAAAGCACTACTTCCCTTTGTTTTAAGCTCTCAATTGCCTGCTTCTTACTTCCCTGACTAGTGGCATGTATTATAATTAATGATGAGTAAAGCATCAGAGTCAGAGAAGCCCAAAAGCTTAGACATGTTCCCTGGGCTTGGGGAAAATCTCTATAAAATTTGACAAGGGATAGTTTCTTGGTGTATCTCTCTTCCCAGGTAGTAGCAGGAATACAAAATTAAAATAGATTTCCTTTTGGCATTTCACCTCTTAGCCTTCCTGTTTCCCAAAATTAAAGGCACAACGCTGAATTATTTGATTTCAAGAAATCCCTAAAAGGGCTAACCCTTGTCAGTGTCTAGGTTCAATATTAGTAACAGATTCCTTCTTCAGAGGAACATACAGTCTGAAAATATAAACCCTGGATTAAAAAAAAAAATCAGGAATAGAGGCAGTTGCACTATAAGAAGTAAAACACTACCCAGCAGGCCATGGCAGGGATGAGTCTGTATCTAGTTCTTCTAACTCAAATACATGTACTAGTTTCCTTCTTCTACCCTGTTTTACCTCATCCCATAAACAGCAAATCTACACATGTTGCTTGGGATTTGCCTTAGGACTTCTCTTCCCAGGATCAATGAGCTCCAGAGGAGTGTTCACTGTAATCACTTGTATTCATCTGGAGAAACATAACCAAGATTCCATTCCACTATTCACTCATGCCTGAAATACTTCCTCTGGTTTTCTTCAAATGTTAGTATGTCCACCCAGAACCACTGTTGTTGCATTGTTTTTGAGATCTACTATTACCCAGTATTATCAGTACAATGCTTGCTTCTTTTCCTCCTAATAACCAGAGCCTTTGCCCTTCAACTCCTACAGCTAATCCACTGGTAGTTTTAGTTGATGGAGCCTACAAACGGGCTGACATAAAGGATTTCTGTCCCAGTGGCATGTTAAGTTCATATGCTGATAGCTGTTTAATCTGTAACACTAGCTATATACATTCTAGTGTGCCAGGAATACTATACTTAGCCAGCTTGGAGTTACATTAGCAAAAGTCCTGTGACATCAGGGAATTGTCTGCTCCCTCACTACTATACAGTTGGTCGTTGTTGTTGTTTAAAGAAGCTTAGAGCTGATAACAGAAAGGCTTCCACAGAGTGATCTTAAAACCTAACAGCCTACAGAAATTGTTCATAGCTGTGTGGTCTGCTTTTAGTGTGGGACATCACTTTCTTCACTGCTAATTAAATCTGTACTATCTGAACTATTCACATGAAGTTCTTTCTGCAAAGTACGCTAATCCAACAGATAAATCTATGCACACTGTTTACCTATGAAACAAAACCTCAACATTTTTTAAGTTTACATGTACATTATCATGGTTAGATGTAATTTTTGATCTAGGAAACAGTATCCATAGAGTTATTTTCCCTTATCTCTGGTCCACCAAGGTTTACACTGCCTACATATGTCAAAACTTGTGAGAACTTCTTGGGGCAAGATTCGGACAGTGTCTCATTGAAATCTGTACAGAAAAGGTGACTGTACTTCCTTGAGAAGAACTAAACACAGCTAATAACAAGGAGGGGCAGAGGCTATACAAAAGGCTTCAGCATGCATGTACCTGTACAAATACAGAGACAGAACGTCTGTGCATGCATTTGCATTAAGCCTACATAGCCACAATGCTATGCAAACAGAGCTTGAATTCCAACACTGGACCACTGGTTATCACACTGACTGCTAACAGACTTTGTTGTCCTTGGTTTGCCTGGTGCTAACTAGCACCCTGCCAGACAATGCCCAGGCATGGGGATAGTATTTGCCAGGAATCACTCCCAATACCCAACATCACCCTTGATGGTTTCTCTGAAACTGTCTCTGAAGGTTTGGGACCTTGACACACACCTCCTGCCACACACCACAGCATGCTGCAAATTCTCTCTGTTTCATAGTCAAAAAATCCCTGGGCTAAAAAGCTGCAATGTGACCCTCACAGTATTTCAGACACTTTGTCCCCTTGAGGTGACACTCAAGGCCAAGTGTTATGTAGTATACCTGCAGCTACTCTGTGCCATTTAGCCTCACAGCCAGAAAACAGCCCTTAGCCCTATTTTATTTATTGACATATATAGCCAACAAGACCTTCTGAGTTAAAAGTTAGGGAGCACTGAATGAGTGCAGTGTTGAGCCAGGAGAAAAAAGGAAAACTAAGACAAATAGCCTGTGTCTCAGGTATTTGTCAGCAAGGTTAAAAAAAAAGGTGCAGACCATATGAGAGACAAATGTTTGCTTCCCTCTCTGCCTCAGAGCACCACAATATCTCAGTGGGATAAACAGAGTTTTTCTACAGACTTGTCACACCACAACAAAATGCTTAACCTCCAGAGAAATCACAGTCAGGCAGCTAATGCTCAGTTGACTAGGAGAATATTCATGTTGATGTGCAGGAGTATAGTCACAGAGCCAGAACAAAGACCTTCCCATACAGTGTATGGTGTTGAATTAAATGATACAAGTTCCCTCTTTCCATGTCAGAGATAAATATGGTGTTCAGAATGGGGAAAGAAAACAAACAACCACCTCACAACCTTAAACCTCATCCTACAGGAAGTTGGGATTAAAGTATACTGTTTAAATGTATACAGTTGTAAGACCATCAGTGATGCCAACAATGCACTTTATATGAGATACAGAAATATTTAGCCAGTTTTAGTCTCAACCAGAGGATGTGAGCTGGATTTTGCAGAAACAATAGAAACATTGGGAATGCATATAATTCTAGAAATTCCACATAAGAATAAAATCTCCTCTGACTCACCACGTGTAACACAAAATGCTTGCAATGCTATCGTGTTTGCAAATAGGGTTTGTAAAAGAAATGAAGCTGTGTAATAGAAAGATATTGGCCCATCAAGCTAAACTCTCACGACTGTAAGCCCAGCAACGATTTGGCTGATTCCATTCACCAAACATACTGTTGGTAATGACTAATGTAGACACGGTATTAAAAGTTGTTTTAGGTAATGGCCAAAAGACAAAATATGACATATGTACTAATATGTTCTTGAGGACAAATAGTGTTAAATAGCATTGTAGAAAACACTATAGTAACATATCAATTTAGAACACAATCCAGAATGCTCATAAATAAAGCTTCAACCAGTGTTCATGAAACTGCTAAAAGTAGCATGATGTTCTGCACGTTCTTCATGTAGTTAAGACGTGCAACATTTGTATTGTAGTTCCATGAAATCTGTAACTCACAGAAGCTAAAATTGCAAAAGTTCTTCCATTCTTACAGTCTAGATGGTTCCAATGTGTTAAAATAGTTGGAAACATCAGGGCATTATGCACTTTTGGAAAACAGGTCTAGTGAAGGACTGTTTAACCTGGGAAAAAGGAAGTATATTTCCACTTGTTTCAGAAATAAAAGGTTTTTTTATTTTAATAGAGACATAAGACACTTCAGGTTGGAAGGGACCTCAGGAAGGATTTAGGATAAAATCCTGCTCTAAACAGAGTTTAGAGATTAATAGAGATTTACACAGCCTGGTCTTGAAAATCTTAAAGTAGAGTTTGTGTACCCTCTTGTGAGGAGCCAATTCAGTTTTGTTCTGCTTCAACAATGGTTGTCAGAGGCATGTGGAGGAGGGCTGCACATGTGCCACGTCCAGGAGGCAACTAGAAGAAGCCTTGTCTCTGGAAGGACTTTGCCTGGCAGCACCTCCCATGAGGCAGTCAGTAGGAGACACTGTGGAGGGGCTTCTCCAATCAGGTTGTGAAAAGCTCTCCACCAACGGATGGCAAAGAAAGGTTGCACAGGACCAATGGATCCCTGTTAGCGGGCGGGCTTTGGGAGGGGCCAGGGGGGTATAAAAACCAACTGCGTTGCTGCTCGCAGGGGGCTTGTTACTGTTCATTTGCTGGCCTGCTCCCTCCTTTCTTTGCCCTGGCCCCAGCCTGCCTTCTGTGTCTCCTGCCCTTGCTGGTTCGCCCTCACACCAGTCCCGCCTTCCTGACTGGCCCTCGCTGNAGGCAGGCAGTGTGCACACCCCCCGCTGCCTGGATGCTGACAGCACTGCCCTGACTCTCTGGTGGTAACGCCCTCTTTTTCTATCTGTCCCCTCTGCCTCCTCTCCCCCAGTCCTTTTCCATTTTTCTTTCTTCTTTTTTGTCTCTTCTAGCTGTCTTTCACTTGGGCAACCCCTTTTCCTTCTCCTTTTTGTTATCAATAAACGGTTCTCTAATACAACGTTTGCCTCGTTTGGCTTCATTTCGCTCCCAACCATCCATTTTTAAAAGCACTCTCTGCAGTTCCCCACAGTGGAACGCAACATCTCTCTAACTAACCTACTTCACTTCTTGGCTGTCCTCATGCATTATACCAAGCTGGGAACATTCTTTTTCTCATTCATGTCTGTCGTTTAATCCTATGACATGCATCATTGGAAAACCTGCCTCATCCTTTTCATAACCTCCTCCTAGTATTGGAAGGCTGCTGTCTCTTCTTCAGACTGGAAAATTCTTTCCTTCCATCTCTCCTTGAAGGGCTTTTTTTCCCTGAACCTGTTGTCCATTTATTCCATAGGTTCCTCCAAATAGCAGCCTGCCTCTCAAGTTCTTCAACTGCAACTGTATGAGTTTCATCTACTAACTTGATGAAAGTACTGTCCATCACACTCTTCATCTGCTTCAGGTTCCCAGAAATATGTTCCTAGAGTATTTGCTCTGGATATTTCCCAGGGATTGAAGTAAGGCTGAGCAGCCTGTAGTTCTCTGGGTTGTCCTTTTGGAACCTTTATAAAGTTTTGATACAGCTTGTCAGATCCATGAGCGTTTATGAGTTGATTTCTCATAACTAGTCTCCAACTTGATCCTTATCCACTGCTGATATTTCCTCTCTTCTCTCTCATTAAGCACACAGACCTCAAAGAACAAGGCCCTGGGCACTTCAGTCTTACCAGTGTCCACTGTTGCTGAACCACCCTTTTCATTCAGCAATCAGTACATATATTTTCCTTTTTCAATCATTTATTAGTAATGTACAAGCTCTTCTTGTTGCCTTGATGTCCCTGGAAAGTCTCAGTTCCATCTGAGCTTTGGTTTCCCTGGCACCATCACTACATACTAATGCAATGTTTCAGAAATTCTTCCTGTGAAGCCTGTCCTTGCTTCCATCTCCTTTATGCTGCCTTTGATGGTGGATCTCTATCTTGAGTTGGTCTACTGATAAGTGTACTTGATTTCCTGAGCATCAGCATGAACCATTCATAGGCTTGAAGGGTGATGTCCTAACAGACTTGCTAGATTCCCTGAACTAATTTGCCTGTCAGAGATGCCTCCCATGGAATCCCACCTTTCAACTCCCCAGATAAGGTGAAGTCTGCCCTCCTAATGTGCAAGCTCAGTACTGCACTGCTTGCCTTACTATCCCTCCTCAGGATTTTGGACTCCACTATTTTGTGGTTATTAGAGCCAAGGTTTCTATTGATTATCATATTCCCAAAGAGTTATTGGTAGCTAGTGAATGCCAGAGTGACCTGGTTGGCCCTTCCAGTGTCTGTATCATGAGTTTAGCTCAAATACCATCCAGAAGCCTCCTAGATAGCTTGCTTCTCACCACAGTGTCCTTCCAACAGACGTTAAAGTTCCTATAAGGACCTGCATCATAGGATCCAAAGACTTCTTTGAATGTTTCAAGTAGACTTTATCCCCTTCACCAGATTGATCAATTACACACTTTCTCCTCAGTGTCACCCTCACTGGCCTCTCTTGAGACCCAACAAGGCTCTCATGCAGCTTTAACATATTTTTTAATACCATGTCTACATCAGTCATTGCCAACAGTGTGCTTGCTGAATGGAATCAGCTAAATCCTTGTTGGGCTTCCAGTCCTGATAGTTGAGCTTGATGGGCTGAAAAATTTTCTCTGAATGTTTCATTAAAAATAAAATGTTTTTAAAAACAACTAACAAACTTTTAAAGGTACATTCACTAGTAAAATTCTGTTGGAATGATGTCTATAGCCACAAAACTATTAAACTTATGGTAATATAGTACTACCATCAGTTATATGACACTTGGCATGCTGTTTAAGTATTTTGTAAGAAATGATTGGAGCGTGAAGAACAGGCACTGTATAAGGTGCCTAGACCACCAAGTCCACTTGGTCTTGCAAGTCCAAGCAACAAGATCCTTTCAAGACTGTTCAAAGGCAGGTTAGTCAGTACTGTTACCTCGGGGGAGTGGGAGG
This sequence comes from Machaerirhynchus nigripectus, assembly GCA_013397975.1. Taxonomy (NCBI): domain Eukaryota; kingdom Metazoa; phylum Chordata; class Aves; order Passeriformes; family Dicruridae; genus Machaerirhynchus; species Machaerirhynchus nigripectus. The sequence goes on along the minus strand of VZRQ01004363.1, from coordinate 116,014 downwards.
GTTGTAGGTGCGGGGGTGGCAAGGTTGGTAGAAAACCTGATATCCAAGGTAAAAGTAGTGGCCTAAATATTTTGCCCACAGCGTTTTTGTCAAGCAGTACAATGTAATAAAGAAAGACAAAACCACAAAAGCATTCTCTTAAATACAGCAAGTAGGTGCTGTAGTGACTTCAAAACACTTAAAAAGGGCAGGGAGAAAGTCTTTCTACTTTATTATGAAAATGAATACATGAGATACTGAAATGCGCCAGCTTAGTGTACCAGCCTGCAAGAAGGTCATACAGCCACTAAGAAGGGGGATTACAGGCCTAAACCTTAGACTAACTATCATAAGCTCCTGACTTAGGCAAAGGGGACTCAGATATTTAACAGATTTGCAATAAAATTAATTGAGAAAGTAATGTAGGTGCTGTCAGTGTAAGGTAGGATGTAAGTGGGAATATGAATTTGTACTCTTTTTTCATTTTCATTTAGATTCTGTGAGTAGATTAGTCTGGCTTCCACATAGCTGTATATTTAGCTGTGGTGACAAATACTGTCTAATAGAGGAATATTTCACAGTTAACACAGCCTCTCCCAAACAGTAGGCCTTATAAATAAAGAAAAATCGGCTAAAGAATTCAAATTCATTAATATTGGATGAAGAAGAGAACTACAAAGCAGTGTTCATGATCCTGAACTTTCCAAGGACAGACTGGCTGGCTAACTAGTGAAGCAGCTAATCAGTTAGGATAACCACTTAACCACGACTCTTGTGTTCTTGATCACTCTGTTGTTTCTGTTAAATAAACAGCTGCCTTTACAGCTGGTCAGTTATGTTTTTCTTGAAGCCTAAAGGTTCTCAGTACATAATTAAAGGCGAGGTATAAGTACATGAAAAACTGACACAGAGAGGAAAGGAGCAATTTGTTGTCTGTATCATCAGTAGATTAGGCTGAAAAATAATGGACTTAAGTGACAGCAAAGTTAGATGTTAGGAAGCAAATTTCAGTGCTAAGGATAGAGAGAACTGGGAAGATAGTGGCATAGGAGATTGTAAAGATTCCATCTCTGGAGATTTGTAGAACATCGGTCAGATGGATATAAGCATAGTTGAGTTTGCTTTAGAGCTGGGATATGGAAGAGATGTTGTCTTGAGGTCCTTTTCAGGCCTGTGATTCTATTATTCAAAGCCTGCTTCAAAGACTAACAGTATTTAATGTGTTTCAAATGGAATTACATCTCATTCATTCATGGAATCACATCTCATTTCTCACAACTATCAACAGATAGTTGTGAAATATTCAAATGAAACATAAGTTTCATTAAAATCTGGAAAGTTAAATGAGTGTCCTAAATTAATCTCTCAAGCAGCTCTTTGACCTCTTTCTTTTTGGCTTATTCCTGCCATCATGCTCAAGAAAGCTGCAGCCTGATAACAAATACTTGGATAGCTGGCAATGACTCAAACTCATCCAGCTGTGTTCATGCTTGACCTGCCTTTTCTTAAGCAGTTTCATCTCATTTTTTACCAGTCATTAAGCTCATTGACTAGTGTTTAGAGACCAGTAAGTGACAAGCTTATAGGTAGTAAATCACACAGAAAGTCTGTGTACAACTGAAATATGTTGCTTGTTTATGGTAGCACTCCTTTTGTCTGCAACAGCTGGCCCCATCTCTGAACAACGCATGTACTGACACCCAGAATATTGCATCTGAAAGCTGGAATTTGAATAGATTGTGCCAAGTAATGAAATATTAGGAAACAGGACATTTCCTAAATAAAGATTCACTACTACTTGCTTCCTGGTCCCAAGTAAGACATAATCCTTTTCCTCCAGTTTCCATTTTTCAGTCAGTAAAATGCTTTGTAGTTTTCCTCCAGACTCAGCTGTAGCAGTCATGATTGACTTCTCAGCTGAAGTCAGCAGCAGGGAGGCAAGCTTTTTCTCACCATTAGGTAATACTGTAATCAATAGGAATTGTTTGCCCTCTTAAAAAAGGGAGGCTTTTCTAAGAAAAAAAAATAAATTAACCATCCATATAAAATTGCATAAGCTCTTTCCAGGTCAGTTAAGCACAGGGGGTTCTTCACCTTGTACCAGAACATAAAGAAGGTCCTCTCTGTCTAGCCTTGCTATTCTGTAGATAGCCTTCATATTCTGTAGATTCATTTTGAGCTATAGCAGATTTATTTAATTTTAACTTTTAATACATTTCACTGGAACAGACTGCCAAAAAAAAGAGTAATAAGACAACTCTTAAATTCTAAATAAAAAGAATTTTCAACTTGCTAATCAGGAAAAACAATCACCTGGATTTAAAGGTGATAAATCCTGTCATATTGAAATCACGTATTTTTTCTGTAACACTTGATACTATGGAATATTCAGAACTCACATATTGTTGATCCTGTTTTTGTGAACAGCACAGACTTCCATTAACAGCAGTGAACTTGCACTTCTGTGCATTGTTACAATGAGTGAATTTATACCAGAAGAAAATCAGGAGATTCACAATAAGGGCCAATGCAATTAGTTGCACAATTAGTGGTGTTAAAGATGCCAGCCCATACACATCTAAGTATGAACTTTTTAGAAGAAATGGGAGCATTCCAACTTCAGTTAAACTATTCAGAGACTTCAAGATTCAGAGCATTGTATTAACTCGAATAAGAAAAGTAGGTTAAGACAAAGTGAAATATCAGATTAGAAGAATATATTTGAAAGAAACAGATTAGATGAGACAAAACAGAAAATCACGTATTTTTCAGCTGTACTATATGTCATAGGAAAAATATATTACCAAAATACTGTGGAGAAAATAGCAATTTTGAGAATAATTCAGTGCATAAGGACTTCTGGATTCTGTTTAACATTATTCAAAAAATCTGTTCAGTTAGTCACCTGGGGTTTGATTCAGGTAAAAGAAAACCCTTAGCTTTCAGATAAAAGAACCCTTAGGGTTCTTTTTTTTTAACTTTTGAAGAAGTTTGGCTGCTTGTCTAGTCTAGAGTAGATTCCCTCTTAGTAGACACAAAAAACACTTCCAGAAGGAAGTACCTCCCTCTTCTTAAACTCCTTTTTCAGGCACCTCTAAAGAATGACTTGTCCCGTCTTATGTCTTTCCATGGTCTATGGGCAAAGATAAGCACATGGCAGCACAAAGGAGCACATGACGGCACAGACCCTGGGGGGAGGAGGTGTCACACGGCAGACCCCTACAGAGAGGAGCCTGCCCGAAGCTGACAGATGGGTGAACAGTGCATGATCACCCCATGGAAGGACATGTAGAAGGTGCATTGCTGACGTGGCAACACGGGATGGGTTGTGTGGTGAGAGTTACCATGAAGGAAGGTGCTGTGTCTTGGGAAAGTGTATAAAACCAGCTTGTTCATTTGAACAAATGATTCAGATCGATTCAGATCCAGGAACCAGATCCAGACTCAGATTCAGTCTGAATTTCAATCACCAACAATGGTCCACTGAGGAAATCTAGAAAATTAACTTAAGCAGGTTACCTATACTACTACTAGAGGACATCTTTCTGTAAAAGTCTTTCTGTAGATCCAGCCTCATGAGGTTCCACATCTACAACATGTAATTGTTTTCCAGGTAATTAATAAACATGCTAAACATCTAAAGTAGAAGAAAAGTTGGATTTCCATCAGTAACAGTCTTCTGGACTCAAATTTAAGACTTATTGCAGTGGGGTTTATTCATTGTGCTAGTACAGCTTTGCAAGGGCAATGTGCAAACTAACAAGCATGCATTAATAATCGAACATGAAGGAAATTGTGAACCTAAATTAGTTCTACAATACTACAAGGAATTAAAGATATTAGAAAACAGAAAAATATAATCTCATCTGAGTGATGCCATGGTACTGATTCTTGTGTTAGGGAACCCCTCCTTGCTGAAGGACTTACCACATCATGTGCACAGCAGTATTTTTATTTGCTTTCAGAAACAACCGAAGAGACATAGTAGTATGATTTTGAGTTTCTCTGTATTAAAAGTCTGTAAAAATCTCTTCTTTGCTTGAAGTCTGTAAGAAACCACAAGCAACTCCATATGTGCCTTCCTTTTGTGCTACATTTGTCCTTTCTATTTTGTAGTGTGCAAAGTCACCACTGGAACCCAGTGACAGAACTTGATTAACTGTGCTTAATCTATTTCCACAGAAAAATGGACTGAAGAAAGTGTTCTAAAACAAGATAATAAAATGTTATCATTCCTTCAGTCTCATTTTATTAAATATACTCATCTTATGTGCAAAGTAAGTCTATCCAGTTGGCATCTTTGTGATGAGACAGAATGCATAAGGAAAAATTGGTTTTGAAACGTATGTTTACATATTCTATCTGCAATGGTAATCTTACTGACAGACATTTGTCACTGATCATTCTGTTGTGGTACAGTATAATTTGTACTCCTTTCCTCTTTGTTACTGGAAGTTAAATGAGAAACTAGATAACTGTAGAAAAGCCTGTAACTTTTTTTTTTAACTACCATTCATCTCCAAGTCAGCTCCAAATGCAGGAATTCCTCTCGATATCCACGAAGCCCGCTGTGACTTTTTTTTGTTTGTTTGTTTTCTAGCACAAGAACAGAACTATTCAATGAATTCAAAAGGAGGCAAATTTCATACTGGTGAAACAAAACATTCACTCTGTAATAAGCCTTTAATTTTCATCAATGTCACTGAATGTTGTTGAAGGGTATAGCTGAGCAAGTTTTAGGTGGTAGGTAGATGTTTACATGCCTAATAGGAAAAGAAAAATCTAGTATCAGAATATTTACTAAAAATGATAGAATTTTGAAAGGGAGATCAAAATTAATATTTCAGGTCTTAAGCAAATCACAGATTTAAGGAATAGGGATAAGCCATTTAATGAAGCATTTTTCCCATGGTTTGCATCACACATCTTCCTGTGGGAAGCTGGTTGCTAGCCCTCAGAATCTGAGTGATGGACCTAGACAACCTGTTTCAGCAAGAGGATTCCTGTGTTCTTATGTAAAACCCTGAGAAAGTGCCAATAATGGTCTCTGCTGTTACCTACCCTTGCACACTATGTTTATCCCTAGAAAGATGATAGATGTGTTGGAGTAAGGAAAGAGCACTGAAAGCCTGGAGCTGAATTGGTCTTCTTTTATAACCAATGGAATGCAAAGGAGAAAAACAGTTCAAGGGACAACTTACAACAAACCCAAAAGTCACATCCTATTTTCACTCACAAAAATAAGAAAACTCCTTTGTATGTCTGGTGGGTTGACCTTGTCTAGCTGCCACAGGCCCACCAAGCTTCTCAGCTGGACTGTGGACTGGGGAGAAGAAAATACAATAAAAGTCTTGTGGGGTGAGATAAGGATACAGAGATCACTGTAATGGGGAAAACAGACTTGACGTGGAGAAATTAATTCAGTTTATCAACAATTAACAATGAAGTAGGATAATGAGGAATAAGACCAAATCCAAAAGCACCTTCCCCTTCCATCACTCTTTGTCCTGGGCTCAGCTTCACTCAGATTTCTCTACTCTCAAGTGGTGCAGGGGAATGGCGAATGGGGGTTGTGGCCCAGTTCATTACACGTTGTCTGCGCTGCTCCTTTCTCCTTGCACTCCCCCTCTGCTGCAGTGTGGGGTCCCTGCTAGAGGAAACAGTCCTCCAAGGTAAGGCCTTCCCATGGATTGTAGCTCTTCACAAACTGTTCCAGCGTGTGTGCCTTCCACAGGGTGCAGTACTTCAGGAACAAACTGCTCCAGCATAGGTCCCCCATGGGGTCACAAATCCTGATGGCAAACCTGCTCCAGAGGGGGTTCCTCTCTCCATGGGTCACAGGTCCTGCCAGAAGCCTGCTCCAGTCTAGGTTTCCCATGGGGTCACAAATGTCTTTCAGGTATCCGCCTGCTACAGCATGGGGTCCTCCACAGACTGCAGGTGGATCTCTGCTCCACCATGGTCCTCCACGGGCTGCAGGGGCACAGCTGCACCATCATGGGCTGCAGCATGGGCTGCAGGGGCATCTCTGCACTGACCTTGGTGTCTGGTGGATTATTTCTCTTATATATTCTCACTCCTCTCTCTGGTTGCTATTGTGCAGCAGTTTTTCCCCATTTCTTATCTATGTTATCCCAGAGGTGCTGCCACTGCCACTGATGGGCTCAGCCTTGGCCAGTGGGGTGGGTCCTTCTTGGAGACAGCTGGCATTGGCTCTTCGGACATGGGGAAAGCTTCTGGCAGCTTCTCCCAGAAGCCACCCCTGTAGCCATCCTGCTAGAAAAACTTTGCCACATAAAGCCAGATAATCCAGGATCTTTTCATGTCCATAACCCTTTTCTATTACAACCATGTTATCATACAATCTACATCACTGACACCACCTCAACTGCCACACCTCGCCTGTTGCACAAAGATCTCAAAGGCTGCATTTGATTCATTTTCATCCTGATATGCTGTAAAAAACTTTCAATATACTTTTTTTCATCTATGTGGTATTAATTTAGAACTAGCATAACTCCATATATTTAAGAATTTGTTATGTGTGTATATATATATATACTTGTTTGTATATTATTTCATATATTATATATTCTTAACTTATATAATGCATGCATTAAATATAGAATGTGTACTATCTATATTTTGTGTTGTTCAATATGTTATATAAAATATAATCAGAGTTTGGTGAGACAACTGGGAAGCTAATCTGTAGGCATAGATCTGGAATCCCATCTGAAGCATTACTGCAAGTATTCTCCAAATATTGAACCAGTTTTATTTGTGTAAGCATGGAATTTCTTCAGGATGTAATCAAGAGGCAGTATGTAGTTGGTTAGAAAAGAAGAGCCTAGTGGCAATAGGACAATCTTCTCTTTCTTCTTGACCTGTTCTCTTGACTTGAGCATTCTTCCAAACTCTCTATTAATTTTTCTTTGATTTTTTGTAATACAATACAGATATTTTCCCTTTTCTCTCACCACATAGTTTTCTTTTTAAAATTGTCTCTAATTCCCTTTATTCCCATAATTTCTCTCTTTTAAAATCAGTTGATTTTCTTTGGTATCAATGCAAATATGGTCTAGACTCGATCTTCAGTTTGTCCAGTTGAGTGCTTCGTCACTGGTCTTCCTTGCTTTTCCTTTATTAATTTTATCCAAAATGCTGGTCTAGTAATCATCTACATTATGGACAACCTCTATTATGATCTATTCATTAACCTCTCATTATCCTCACTCCTGACTTCCAAACTCTGCATAACTCCACTCTCATTATTGGCAATTTTCTCTGCAGTTTCTTAACTTTGTCCTTGCATCTGCTAAGTCAAGTGCCCTTCATTTTGTTCTTTCATTCCTGTCTTTAGGCCTCAAATTTTGGGGAGTCTTTGAATATCTGAGTCAAGGGTGAACATATAAGCCAAAAGTGAAAGTGCTTGCAATCAAAGAAACTATCAGGAACAGTCATGGAAATCATTAAAAATCCTAGAGTGAATTTTTAAAGATTGTCTTCACACTGCCTTTTATCATTTTTACCCTTTTAAAATACTTTGCATTTTTGGTTTCTATAGTTCTCAAGTTGTTATAAAAGGTGAGTAGACCTCATTAGCCTATTTACAGTGCTAAGGTAGGATAAACCTATGTTAATAGGTGAGCAAGGCCAATACCTTGCTAAAGGCCAAATGGCAAAATAACATCAGAGATTAAGTTAGGTTAGATTAGATTACAGAGTAGTATCATAAACCCAGATTATCTACCTGGGTCGATAATCCCAGATTAACATTTTCTATCAGATGTTCATGTCAAATTAAATACATCCTTTTCTACTCTTAGGTAGCAAGTTATGAAAGCATTGTTTATCCTCCATTGAGATACAGTGGTGTTACACTCAGAGAAGCAGGGAGTATTGTGTTCAAGGCTAAATATATTTTCCTTTTTAGGCGGCTGCCATGGAACACAATCAGGATCAAAACTCACTGTTGATATCAGTAATAGCAAAGAGAGTACTTTCTTACAGTCAAAAGGACTTTTTTTCCTTAACTGCAATTGCAGCTGAGATAGGTGAACAACTACTGGCCTTCAGATATATTAAATTATATTTCATTGATGGTGAAATCCAGTTTCCAGCTAATACTCCATTTAGTAGATGGCTTAAAGTGCACCTTAATCTGCATCGTGCCCCAAGTTTGACATTATTTGTGTAGGGCATCACAGGTTGATAGTATTTTTTTTCTGCTGACAGGCACAGTTCTCTTCTCCATTAAAGCTTATGGATATTTATAACCCAAAGTGTTCTTGTAGTGGCTGGTAATATAGAACACTTCTCTGCAGTCTACTATTTGACAGTTTCTGCTTCCTGACATCTAACCGATTAGAACATCCATAGCTCTTTTGGTTACTAGATAGTTGTGCCAAGGTGATCCTGATCCCTGAAGCAAAGACACAAAAAGCTAGTTTCTTACCCAAATTCATGTCAGAGTCTTTCTAGCAGTAATACACACCACCTTACTGAGATAAATAGCAAATCAGCTCTAACTTCTTCATCATTTTTTCCTTTTTCTTCAAAATAAATGTAGACTTCCAACATCCCAGACTGCAACACTTTCTGCACAGATATAAATTGAAGTACGTTTTCTTCATGCTTAAGAACATGGAAACAGTATAGAACTCCAGTCCATTAGGAAGCAGGAAATTAAATCAGAACAAGGGAATCACTGGAAGGGTCTTTAGATTATTTAATCCAGCTGTCTACTAAGAGCAGGCATATCGTATCCTAAAAACCTTCATGGGTGGAGAATCCACAACTCCTCTGTGTAATCTTAGCGCTGTGTTGAACTACCATTTTCCAGCATTCCAGTGCTGAAAAATGTATTATAATACCCTGCTTGATGTATTATGTATTATAATGCCAAGCTGTAGTTTGTGGTTGTTACCTATCAGCAAGTCCAGGTATAGAATGAATCATAGAGTGGTTTGGGTTGCAAAGGACCTTAAAAATCATCTAGTTCCAACCACCCTGCTGTGGTCAGGGCTGCCATCCTCTAGACCAGGTTGCTCAGGGACCCATCTGACCTGGGGTCAAGCAGTGCGAGGAATGGGGCATCCACAAGTTCTCTGGGCAACCTTCTGCAGTGCCTCACCACCCTCTGAGTAAAGACTTTCTTCCTAACATCTAATTTAAACCTGGCATCTTTCAGTTTAAAGCAATTCCCCCTTGTCCTGTCACTATCTGCCTGTATAAAAAGTCTCCCTCCTTTCTTATAAGCCGTCTTAAGGTACTGGGAGGCCACAATGAGATCTCCCCAAAGGTGTCCTCTTCTCTTCTCCACATTGAAGAACAAGCCCAGCTCTCTCAGCCGGTCTTCACAGAAGACATCGTTTCTGACAGAGCCTTTCCGGTTCCTTCACATCAGCCTTGAATACGGGACCAAAAGCTGGATACAATAGTTGAGATGTGACAGTGATGCCTTAGGTTTCAAATTTTATATTTTTCAAATCCTATATTGCCTAGAGTGTAACTCTGAAGTTTCTTGTAGCCTGCTAGCTGCTGTTCTCTTATGCCAGATAGACATAACAAAGCCTCTCTGAGTTTGTTATTCAAGGACACTCGGATTGTCCTAGGCACAAAAGTGTAAATTAGGGTCTCTAGAGAGGTGGAGAAATTGAAGAAATTACATCATTAGCTAAAGTTTTAATTGGCGAATTTATGCTGATATGCAAATGGACCAAACCTATTAAAGTGTGAAGAACTCGTGACTCGTCATCCATCTTGGGGTCCATTTTGAATGTAGCCTTTGGCTCCCCAGGGTGTACCTTTGAAGGCCTTTCAAATAAATACCTGCCTTTATTCCCTTATTATTGTCTAGTCTCTGTTTCTAGGTAGCCATTTAAGGCACCAACAGCATGCAGTAGAAGTGAATAAGTTCCTTTGATCTAGTAGTGAAAATTCTCCTAATTCAACCCAGTATGTAGTTTGCCTCCTATGTGATGAGAACACACTGGGGCCTTCGATTCAGCCAGGGATTTACTACACCTCCATGGACGCTTGGTCATCTCACAGCTGTATTAAATTATTCCATTCTGGAAACAACTTTGAACTTCTCATGTGTGAGCTGCATGGGCATCCTTTTGGCTGAGTCCTCCAGCATCTTAAATCAGTTGAGGCTTTAATATTTACTGCGTGGATCAAATTTAATATCTTCTACAGATTTACGGAGAATTCTTGTCTCATCATTGAGGTTGTTGACAAAGATACCAAACAGTTGTGGAGCCATTGTCAGCCCACTAGGTCTTGTGCACATTACCAGGTTCATTACCTGGACATCACGTGTCTGATTCCTACCCTCTGAGCACAGAAGTCCAGCCAATATTAAGCCTATCTAAAAGTGCATTCATAAAACCCACTCTTCTTTAACTTTCAGGTTAATGTGCTCTGGGAGATTTCCAAAGCCTCAGCAAAGTTACGATGTGTTACATCCACTATTACCCCTTCTTTCATATCGCTTGTCACTTTATCACTGAAGGCAATTGAGATAATAAGCATGATCAGTCCTTTGTAAACCTTTGTTACTTTCTTGCCCTTCAATGTTTAACCCTAGCCAGCAACTGAGCACCATGCAGTTGTTCACTCACTCTGCCCACTGCAGGATGGGGTAGAGAATAAGAAGAGTAAAAATGAGAAAACATGTGGATTGAGATGAAGACCGTTAAATAACAACAAAACCAACAACAATAATAGTAAGGAAAAGGAAAAAATAACAATGAGAGAAAATAAAACCCAAGAAAGACAAGTTATGCAAGTGAAAACTTGCACCACCAACTGACCAATGCCCAGTCAGTCCCTGAGCAGGGGCCCCCTCACCAACCTCTCCCCATCTTTCCATCTTTATATGCTGAACATGGCACCATATGGTGTGGGATGTCTATTTGGTCAATTTGGATCAGATGTCCTGGCCTTGTCCCCTCTCAACTTCTTGTGTACCTCCAGCCTCCTCACTGGTGGGGTGGGGAGAGTCACAGAAAATACCCTGATGCTGTGCAAGCACTGCCTAGGTGTAACAAAAACATCCCTGTATTATCAACACTGTTTTGGTCACAAATCCAAATCACAGCCCCATACCAGCTACTCCGGAAAAGAATCTAACTCTATCTGAGCCACACCCGGCACAACTGTTTAGAAAAATCCTCTAAGAATCTGTTTTCTGGGGCTGAGATGAATCTGACTAGCTTGTAACTCCCAGATGGTTCCTCCCACCATTTATAAAGATTGACATGATATTTTCATTTTTTTCATTTGTAAGGGACTTTTCCAGATTGCCTCAATTTCTTTGGCCACAGGTAAGTAGCAGCTTTACAATCACCTCAGCTGTGCGCCTCAGCAGTTTCAGATGAATCTCATCCAGGTCCAGCGATTTTAGTACATCAGGATCCTTCAAGTAGCCCCCAGCCTGCAACAATTCCACTCTTGACTGCTCTTCTCCTTCCCAAGCTTGACTGGCTTGATGCAGCGATCTGGTCTCAGGCCTTTCCTATAGAGACTGAAGTAGGGAGGTGGGGAAGGCCTCAAGTACTTCAGCTTTATCTGTGTCATCCATCACTGGGCTGTCTCCTCCCTGTTGTCAACAGTGCCACATTTTCTCTGAACTTTTTGCTCTGAACCTTTTTCTGTGATCAAACTAACAGAATTTCTTCTTGTTACTCCTCTTTTCACTTGGCAGTTTTAACTTCGGCTGGGCTTTGGCCTTCCCTTTTTCCTCTGAGTGAGTAATGTTTCATCTCCCACGTCTATCCTTGTTTGCAATTTCTTGTATGCTCTCTAGGTTAGCTAGCATCAATTTGATAATTATTAAAATCAATGGTTTCACATGTTATTGTGTTGCTGTTTGCATTGCATTAATTTCGTGCAGCCACTGTTTGGTCAGTTTGTGTTCTCATGGCATGTTTAATAAAGCAATAGTGGATTTATAAGACAGGTGAAAACTCACTTCGTAAAGCTGACCAAGCTGTGGGCTACCAGCAATTCAAACTTTTACAGGCAGTCAAAATGCATACTATCTTTCTAACAGCAAGAAATTTATTTGTAATGTTTCAGGTAGTTACTTTCAAATCAAAACATATTTATTTTGTCCTAGTGCTGTGAGTCCCCTAAAACCTCTATCCATAGGAGCCCACCCTTTGAAGTTGCATGGTGATCCAACTGCCATCTTTGTTTTTCACATGCACCTTACAAATACATGAACCATTTTTCTAGGTATTTTCTCTTGATCCCGGTTCCTGCATATCTTTTTCCAGCTGAGCAACTTGTTTAGAGTCTTTCAAGCTTTTTCTTGATCCCTTACTTAAAAAATAGCCTCCAAAGGAGACACTTCACCTAAAGATCCTTGAACCCTGTAAAAATAAAACTACAGTTTCACTCTATCTGCAACGTTGTTTTTAGATTTTCTTACTATATCAGATAAGCTGGATTTTTTGTCTGTCTAGTGAACATTTGTTTAAATATTTCATTTTCTTACACTTTAGAAAAATGCATTTCTATTTTAAAGTGACATATCATTTCTAGAAGTTAATCTATCACTATTTTAGAGTCTAAAGTTTGAAGATTGAAATGGGAGGAAAATGCTTCAGTTACCCTGAGCTTTTTGTTCATTTATTTGGCTCCTAGATATAATATCTGTGACAACTAGATACACTTTTTTTTGTCTCTTCCCTTCAGTTAAGGAACAAACTTAGGGAAGAATGAGAAAATATTTTTCACTCACAACTTAAAGTAGCTCTGCCACCTAAAATCATAGACTCTTTAAGGTTGGAAAAGACCTCTAAGATCATCGAGCCAAGTTAAATTTCATATATTTGTAATGTTTACATTTGATTGGTCAACAATTAACACAGGAATAGGAAAAAAAATTGAATTATATTTTCCCTATGTATTTAAATACATAGGGAAAATAAAACCTAGGAAGAAGTGTTTTCTCTCTTCAGTTTATATTTGTGTCCCTCAGACAGTGGGCATTTTAACAAATTATCCCATAGCTTCTTCCCACTTCCCCAGGGAAGATGGAAGACAGCACTTATGAAGGCTCTGATGACATCTGGAGGAATAAAATTCTTGGAAAGTTACAAGAAGTCAGGCAGAAATGTCAGAGGGACAGTACCTAAAAGATAGCAAGCATAATGCTTAAATATGCAAGAACCCATTCTTGCATATTATGAATATTTATATTTACATTTACATGTTTTTGTCCAATATTATAAATACTGTTGTAATGTGGGTTTTTTTACAGGCACGATTAAATGTTAATTACGTAAAATCTGTGAGGTTTTGTAATATTTTTAAGGCCTTAACTGGCTTTGAGATGTTTGACAAGTTATTAAAAAGAAACTTAAATCCTGTAGTCTTATGGTTAAAAGAAAGACCAAAAATACCCCTTTCATGCTGACTTTAAAATACCAAAATGATTTTTTAAAGTTTTGTTTCTGTACTCTTGTGATAGGTGCCAGAGTTGATGAATGGATGTTAATTACCAGTGTATGTCTCAGCAAAACTGAATGAAAATCAATGTTAATGTGTCTTCACCTAAACTTTTAATAATGTACCCCTGGAGGATTAAATTCAAATAGCACCAGCCAGCAACCTGTGCACAAACAGGTTAATTTATAATTCAAATGTGTAACCACACAAATAGAGGCATATGCAGTTCAGGAACAGACTAGCTTTAAATGCATATTTGAGAGGAAAATACTTCTTTCAGCATTTCTTGAAAAAAAAAAAAGGAAAGAAAGAAAAAATTCAAAAATTGATTAATTTTCTCCTATCCTGTCTCTGTTAGTCAGTGGAAAATGCAGGATTGCTAAGGACTATGCCAGTAGATGAGAATTCTAGACAGTAATCACTCAAACTCCAATTTATATGCTTTCTTTTACTTCGATTTTGAAGGCTTTGGAATAGAATTAACTTCTAAAAGTTAATGAATTTGTTTAGAAAAACTCAGTTGGATGGACCACAACAGTAATGAAATATTTTAGAAGAAAAATAAGAGCACACTGACACTGATTTTTCTCATATCACAAGCAATTTACAGAAAGGACTGATCTTCTTATGTCCACGAAACTTTACATTCCAGATATTAAAGACTTGGCAGGGTGAAAGGAAAAGCAATACAGAAAGGCTATCTTTTAGAAAAAAGACCATTGTCGTGTCAACTGGAAGCAGTCGAATACTGAGATCAGGCTGAAAAAGCAGCCTTTCAGAAGACTTTTGAGGAGAGCATATTTATTACAATTGCAATTTTTATATATTGCCGAAGGGACAGAGAAAGTGAGGTCACAACAGACAAGAGCCCCAAAACTGCAATTTCTTTTATGTCAAAATGACTCCCAAACACTTTCTTAAACAAGAGTGGAAGATGGTGTACTTACTCATTGAGCACTGCTTTAGGATCCCAAGCAGGAAAAGACAAGTAGCAGGTAACTGAGGAGGCCACGTAACCTTTCACAGAACATGCTGGTGTTGATCCCATGCATTTCACAGTGTGGTGGCACACTCCTCAGGAACGCAGCCTAAGCTCAGTCAAACACCGTTGGACTCCATGTCTTCAAAAAGAGATTCCTAAGGAGAGATATGGGAAAGGTCTTTAGGTTCTTGTTCACCTGCTCCGTACAAGTCATGAAATAATTATTGTCTAGTTCTCATAACAAGGAGTAAGAGTAGACAATAAAAACACCAGCCAAAGATTGTAGAGTAAACAGAAGATAATACCTTTTCACCAAGAGCATATCTATGCTCTGGAACTTATGTTATAGTTTATTGTCTATTGCATGCCAAGAATAGCAAAAGAAATCAGACCCATTTGGGTGAAGGCTGCATAAAAGGCTATTAAACAAAGAACTGTGTATACAGTCTTTAGCATCCCTAAGTGACTTATTCTTGGAAAGTGGGCAAATGCTAGTAGAACTATACTTGCTCTCTTATGGTGGATCCCTCATCTTCCTTTAGCAGTCACTGTCAAAAACTGGTCAGCGGGACCTTTGCTCTCACCCAGCACAGCTATTTTATATTAATGATCCTTTCTCTTTGTGCTTTTATCCTGCCTTTTGTGTACTTTTGTTTAGGGGGGAATTTGTCAAAAGAAGGATGAAAATGCAGATCTCAGATCTCCGTGACTGCCAGCCATATTGCCTTTTGCACATTTGAACTTTTTCCCCTTAGTTTTTATTGATGAATAATTCTTATTAGATTGATTTGTTATGGTACCTGCATATGAAATTTAAGATACCACTTCTTGTTTGAAATTTTAGATTTATTTTTAGGATATTTTATAAGTAAATACTATGCCACACATAGCATAGAACCACTTTTTTTTTTTGTCTAATAGTAATATGGCCATTGAGTTTGGCAGTAGAATTACTGTCCCTTTATTGGGCTTTTCATTTTTGAAGGTGTGTATCTATAATTTCCTGGGAAAGTGAAAATAACAATGTCCACAATAGCCAACAATTACTGTCCAAATCCCACATATTTATACTGAGACGCTTGAAATATTTCTGCCCATTGTTTTTAGTTGAAAGGTCTTGAAATAAATTGTTGTCAAAATGTGCTTGGATAAACTTCTGAGAACTGAATGTCATCATCTTTAAAATACTTCTGGCTTGGGAGAAGGAGAAAGACGTTATTGAGAAATGCAACGATTTTACAACTGCTTTTCAAAGAATTTAAAAAAATACTTATATTTCAAAATATTTTATCACACCAAATTTTGTTTAAAAATATGGGCTTTTTTTTTATAATTACATGAGGCTTATTCTCCCAAGTTATTTATGCATTTCTAGTTCCCAAGAATTCTTATTCAGCTACAGTCAACATTACAGAGGGAAGTTTAGCAATTCATCTTGAATGCTGGTGCTAAAAACCCTTTTTAGAACATACTTAATTTACTTAATTTTAAATGTGTGCAGCTCATAAAACTTGATCTGGCAAATTTAGAATCTTTTTTTCGGAACTTTTGAGGCGAAACCACAGAGATGTTTAAATAGGAAGTGTTGGAAGAGGAAAAAGGAGGCATGGTTATTGTCTCTGTTATGCAATATAGTCTCCCTGTCTTTAAAAATATCTGCATCCCAATTTATTGCTAAATAATGCTTATTCAGTGTTAAGTAGATTTCAAATCACTTTGTGAAAGGGATCAAAATCGTTATCAAAGACAAGGAAGTGATTTGTCCAAAATTTTGCCCAGAATAGAATACATATTTCCTAAATTTAGTCAATCAGTCAAGTCGTTAAATGACACCAACTTTCTGAATTATCTCATAATTGTAAACAAATTCCAAATTCTGGCTCAGTCATATTGCAATTCTTTTAAAACCCAGACAGCAGTACACTCTTGTTTTGCAAGGGCAGGTATTAGCAGTCTACAATGTGTCCATGATTCCTTATTAAGCAGCAATATTCATGATTGGTTTGATTAAAAATATAAAATACAGGTGGCCGATAAATCTGAGGGCTAACTGTGGTTTATAGTCCCAGGGTGTTTGGAAACACTTCGTGTGTGAGTTTTTATACAAATGCATATGACTGTACATACATATATATATATGTCTATATATGTGCATGTACATAAATAAATGGGTGTACACAGTCATATAACACAGTAATATAAATAATGAGTGATATCTGTAAAGTTGGAAAGCCTCAACTGGAAATCTCAGTATAAGTTAAAAGGATTATTAAAAAGGTAGAAAAGATGACAGAGGATTATTTTTAATATAAAACTGTCAGTTTGCTAAAATCTAGTTTCAGGTTTCTATAACAAATCTATCAATGACAGTTTTAGTTTTTTTGTGATAACCCTGAGAATTTCTGACATTTTTGCAACTGTATTTTTAAACTTCTTTTGAGATTGTTGAGACACTATTAACTGTGGTCTTCTTTTAGGATTACTTAAGAGATGTCTTCTATTCCTCTTTAGAATAAGAACTCCAAAGGATATTCTGTCTTCTACCAGGAGTTCAAATCCCAGTTTCCCTAGTCTGAAGACACTATTGTCTTTTGAGATCACTTTTAAAACAAAGGCGCCCTGAGGCAATGGGCCAGAAGCAATTGTGTCTGCAATTAGTGTCACATTCAATCCAGACCAGGAGTATAATGCATTTTGTTTTTACAGAAACCTTATTGGCTGTGTAATTCAATTTTATGATGACGTTTTAAGAATTCCCAAGTCATACACCCTGAAAAGGTTTGTATGCTTATTAAAGAGTGGGTCTTGCAGTATCTTAAGGAATTTGAACAGAAATTGAATTTATGTTTAAAGTCATTTGCCAGAGAAATTTAGCCTTTTTAAAGAAATAAAATTTGGTGGTGAAACAAGAGAGTAACATTTCTGTGGAATAAAGCAGTGGCTTGAGAGATGTTAGTATGTTCAGATAGCAATACAAAGAGCAGGTTAATTTCTATTATTGATAGGTTATTTTAACTGCTATGGAAGCTAAAATTTTCCCTCAGGATCCCACTGTGTGAACACCTGTGAAGAAATTCTCTTTCCCCACATGGGATGTTTCTGTCCTTCCAATTCTCAGGTGCTCTCATGCAAGATGCACCCTCCCTTCTCAAGACTACCTGACCCAAGATGCAACACCCAAAGTCATGCCTGGTATGCAGAGCTAAATGAGGGCATGCTGCTGTGCATATGCCAAAGTGGGTGTTTGGGTTTGAGCCTTGCTTTGCTTGTAGTTCACATTGTCATGTTTTCTTGTCCTTACCACTGTAGCATTTGATTGTGACTTTCTGGACAAATAGTACCTTTTGGTATGACACCTCTTGGGAGGACATTACCAGCACAAGATTTTAAGTACTGAGAACCAAAAATTAGAAGTGGAGAGACAGTGCACAACTTTTAAAAGCATTTTTCAGATGTATTTCAGCCCTTAAGTAATCTTATGCTCTCACAGAGCAAAGTCAGACAATTAAGGTCAAGCATTTTCAATGACGGATTAATTAACCTGTGCCATTATTTTGAGTTAGTATGTTAATATATTGTTAAGCACTCAACAGTAGAAGCATCTCCCATATCTGAGCTCCCAGCTCTGCTATGGTAACTGACTGTGATTCTAGTTCTTGGTTTAAGAGAGCTAATCGAGCTTACACTGAAATGAACAAAAAAAAACTTATCATGGTGTACACTCAGTTGAACAACTTACCTGGAAAGTCCTCTTCAAGTATTGAAAGGCAACAATAAGGTCTTCCTGGAGCCTTTCCTTCTCCAGGCTGAGCAACCCCAATTCTCTCAGCCTATGTTCATAGGATCTATAGCTTTCTGGAAATTTTTGTGGCCTCCTCTGGATTTGCTCCTGTGCTGAGGATCCCAGAAATGAATACAGAAACCCAGGTGGAGTTATCAACACAGTGAAGTAGAGGAGGAGAGTCAGCTCCCTGGACCTGCCAGTCATGCTGCTTTTTAAGCAGACCAGGATATAGGTCTACAAGTGCACATTGCTGGCTCACATCCAGCCATTCATCCACCAGCACCCCCAAGTCCTTCTCAGCAGAGCTGCTCTGGGCCTGTTCATCCCCAGCCTGTGTTGATACCAGGGGTTGTCCTGACCCAGGTGCAGCACCTCACACTTGACCTTATTGAACATCATGAGATTCCCATGGGCCACTTCTCAAGCATGTCCAGGTCCCTCTGGATGGCATCCTGTCCTTCAGGTGTGTCACTGCACCACTCAGCTTGGTGTCACCTTCAAAGATGCTGGGGGTGCACTCGATCCCTTAGTCTGTGCCACTTATGAAGATAGTAAACAGTACCAGTCTCAATACAGACCCCTGAGGGACACCACTTGTCACTGATGTCCATTTGGACATTGAGCTGTTGATCACTACTCTCTGGATGTGACCATCCAACCAATTCCTCATCCACTGAACAGTCCATCCATCTCTCTGCAATTTAGAGAGAAAGGTACTGTGCTGTACCCTGTTAGAGGCCTTACAGAGTCCAAATAATATGTTCTAAATTGCATAAAGGAAAAAAAAGGTAAATGCCAAAGATCTCAGTAGATATTATACTTTTCTATTTTTACATATCAGGAAACATTTTCTTTTCCTTTTTTTTTTTTTTTTTTTTTTTTTTTTTTTTATTTNTTTTTTTTTTTTTTTCTTATTCAATTGATGTTTCTTCTTCTTTCTAGGTGCTTAGACCACATTTTAAGGTTCTTTAAAACCACGAGTGGAAATGCAATAGGAGTACTTCTGTCTGACAAGCAATATATGAATTCATTCATTCGGTATTTTTGAGGATGCTTAAGGATAGTCCTTTTTACTGCATAAAAGTACTGTGAAATGATCTGCATTTATATGTCATTTATTGTGTTCTGATACTCAGAAAATATGTTTATTTTGAGGAATCCACCGATTGTGACCACTGCGGATAAAGTTAACATTACACAGATGTTCATTGACTGGTACTGCTTCAGAAAAAGATTAGCTATATCTTTCTCTGAGACTTTAAAAATTACATCAACAGATATGATAAAGGTAAGTCACTGCTGAAGTAAGAAATCAGCTTCCTTAAAAGATGTTAATGATTCATAGTCTTATTTTTAAGATTTCACCCTGTGAAAGGGTGTTTTTGCTTGTAATTTCCCATTGGAGACAATAAAAGAATGAAAAGGACAGGACTTAACTTCAAGTGATAATACAAGCAACTTAGGTTTTACGTGGTTTGGCTTTTTTTTGACAGGACTCAAGAGAAGAAAAAAGTAATGTATCATAGCCTCAAGGGAAAGCAAACCAGCTGTCAGCTTGAAAGAAACATTGGTTAAATTATATCATATAAAGCTGTTGTTAGACCTCAACTGCAAAGAAGCCCCAACATGCTTTTGCATAAACATATTCTATTACAAATGATCTCTGCACACTTATTTATGTACAAAGTGGACCTATCTCGTGGGTCGTACCCATGGTCCTACCTCAACTGCTAAGTTAAAAAGACCCTTACACTCTCAGCTACTACCAAGTAACACTATCCTCAGCCAATTTCTTTATTTTTCTATCCCCTTCCTATTGTCCTCACTTAGCAATACCATTCTTCCGCTTTAGCACTTTTTTGCACACTGTGAACAGTCTACAGTTCGGTGCTTGCAATCACTTCTTATTCCAGTTTTTCATTCCCCCTAAGCAAATCTCACCAATCAATGAGCAAAACCCCAAGGTGATACAAACCAGATACAGTCTAAAAATAAATAAAATAAATCCAGATCATCTGCATCCTTAGTTTCTCAAACACTAATCCATACAAAGTACCCAATAGAGGTGACTGCTTTCAATGTGAAAAACTAATCTCTGTTTGCATGCCGTAAAGGATTTGGTCTGATACATGTTCAGCCTTGCCTCAAGCATATGTTTCTTCTCTTTCTTACTTACAGGTATTATTCCACCCTAGGTGAACCAAAAATCATGGAATGATGCAGTGAAAAACACAGAGCTTTTTCATTCTGTTTATCTTGGACCAAGCTTTATACTCTGTCCTGCGGAGCCACAGGCTAAGCTTTTATCCATGCCAAGTGCCTGTTCTGCCTTCAGTGAGACTTCTCACATGCAGTCACAACTTCCTTTTGTTCATATGTTCCAATATCATGTACACTGCACATAAAATCTGAATCTGCCTGGGAGAGTCAGACTTTAGAGCCCATCATTGTGGTACCTTGCATCTCAACATAGTCTGGCCAGCAGGTCAAGGGAGGGGATTCCACCCCTCTACTTCTTTTTGGTTAGATGCCATCTGCAGTGCTGCATCCAGCTCTGAGGTCCCCAGCACAGGAAGGACATGGACCTGTTGGAGCAAGTCCAGAGGAGGTCACCAAGTTGTTCAGAGGGATGGAGCACCTCTCCTGAGGGGAGAGGCTGAGAGAGTTGAGTTATTCAGCCTGGAGAAGAAAAGGCTTTGGGGTGACCTAATTGAGGCCTTCCAGTACCTGAAGAGAGCCTAAAAGAAAGATGGAGAGAGACTATTTACAAGGGCACATAGTGACTGGGCAAGGAGGAATGACTTCAAACTGAAAGAGAGTAGATTTAGATTATATATTGGGAAGAAATTCTTTACTGTGAGAGTGGTGAGGCACTGGAACAGGTTGTCCAGAGAAGCTGTAGATGCCTCATCCCCAGAAGTGCTTAAGGCCAGATTTTATTGGGCCCTGAGCAACCTGGTCTAGTGGAAAGTGTCCCTGCCCATGGGAGGGGAGTAGGAACTAGATGATCTTTAAGGTCCCTTCCAGCCTAGGCCATTCTATGATTCTATAATAGGTTGTTTCAGTCTGCCGCAAAATGCCCTTTGCGGGTCATGCTGAGACATATCTTGGACAATGGACTGCATTTTAGAAATCTGCCATTTTTTCCCTTTGCTGAAAAAATTCATTAAAGCAATGCATAATCCATGATCTATGGACTAAGTAATTATTCAGGAGATGCTGCTTGAATTTCAGTAATTAAATAGGCCATTTTCCTGCTAGGCTTTCTCAATTGCTGAATATTTCCTCCTCATGCTGTAACAAGCATGTGTTCAATGCTCCTTCCAGCAGCGTGAAAACTGCTTGTTGATATTTCTGACACTTCTCTTTTGTGTATGTCCATTTGAACAATTCATTGTGTAGAGTGTACATAACTTCTCTATGCTCAGGCCACCTTCTAAACTAACGTTTTTGGGACCCTAACGAAGTTTAATTCCAGGGCAGCTAGAGTGGAAATAGGGTTCCAAATAATCTCTCTAAATTAGTGTCACAACATCTGTTGTGGTGGTTGAAGCCACCGCAGAAGTGACTGAGGAGCCACAAGGCCCAGAGACAGCTGAGGTGCACTGCTGGGCCGGCCCTGAGGTTTAGGAATGCTCCTTGGGTCACTGTGAGTTCCCACAGGCCTTTGTTCTCATATGTGAATTACCCCTAATTCATTGGCCTGTTGGCCCTCCACCCTCTTTTATG
The DNA here is from genome assembly GCA_013397975.1 of Machaerirhynchus nigripectus. Lineage (NCBI taxonomy): Eukaryota > Metazoa > Chordata > Aves > Passeriformes > Dicruridae > Machaerirhynchus > Machaerirhynchus nigripectus. The sequence continues at coordinate 94,076 of VZRQ01004363.1, read as the reverse complement.
TATATCTCTTTGAATATGTATCCCGCCATTAATATGTATCGTTTCTAGAAGGTTCCTTGTTCCTCGACGCCCCATTGGTTACCAGTTCCCTTGTTCCACCCCTTTCCTTCCCCATTGGTTATTGTTTATGTACCTCATATCTTCCCCTCCCCTTAGCCCTCAGATTATTGGTTGTGGTGCTCTACCCTCCCTCTGTACCACCCCCTATAAAACCCTGTGCCCTTCATTGTTGTGGGTCCTTTGTCCCTGGATCCCTCCCAGAATAAACTCCTGGAACTCTATACAAAGGACCCCTCCCGCCTTTTTGTCTCTGGCTGCACTGAGGAGCTATCCCATGAGTGTGTTCATGTTGGAGTGTGTCCTTGTGCATGGCACTCTCCCGAGTGGATCCCTGAGGGAGGGGAGGACATGGCACTCCTTTAACCACTGACTCACCATGTCAAAGACCCAGAAATAAAACTACCCTCCTTTTTTTTTTGTTCTCAAGATTGCACAATGATATAAGTCAGCAAATGAGTCAGAAAAGAGCTATCTCACAAAGAAGAGCAGCACATTAATCTTGTTGACAGTGAGAGCTGCGTTTCGTAGATAGCAGCTCTATGCTTACTGCCATTACAATGGATACTCATCATGTTAGGTACAGGCCACATCCTTGTCTAAGGGGGCAGCTGTTCATGGACTAGTATCCCTAGCCAGAATGCAATCCAAAAACTTCAAAAGAGCATCACCCAGGCCCAAAAAGCATCCTTTGAAAGCAGAACAGATCTTCATCCAGGGACTTTGTTTGGTAACCAAGGAATTGGATCTTCCACAACTTTTCCAAAAAATTCACATTCACTTTTCTAAATCAACAGCAAAGAATTTATTCCACCTTTATTTTACAGATTTCTGCATCATCCTGAACCATGAACTACATCCAAAGTCTTTAATTTAGTCTGTAAGGCTCCGTAAGGGCAGAAGCACGCTGCCATTTGCCAAGCACTGGCAAATGTATTGCTTGTCTCAGTTTGGGATTTTACAGACCTGTTACTGTTTCATGCCACACAGGGCACTTCCACGGTGAAAGCAGAATCTTTCTCTGTACTGAAGGGCTGAAGAGAACCAACCACTGTTTTGCTTTGTGTTAATGCAATGGGCTGATACTTAAAATGACTTACTGAATGTGATAAGGGATTCCAAAAGCATCAACAAGACATATTTCTGCTCATACCAAGGTGATCTAGTGTAGCCTCCTTCATGCAATCAAATCCCATTTCCTCACCCGCCTAAAAGGCAGACTGAGATTTGCCCATCCATGAAGGAAATAAAGATACAGTCTCTTGCATACAAGGGTCTCAAAAATAAAGGGTTCTTGGGTTTTTATCTGACACTCTCTTGCAGTAGGGATGTTAGATATATACAGTCAAGAAGCCTTTCATTTCTACCAGCACCAGCTTGTGGATTTTATGCAGCTGACTGTCCACAGGCTTTGTCGCATCCTCAGCTATCCACGTCTCTTTGAAGCTGTGTGGCGTTGGTGGAAAGAGTGCAGTGTCCTTCACAAGGAGCGTCCCTTAGCCACTCGGTTGGTGCAGCACAAGCACGCTTGCACAAGCACACTAACGCACCTGTGCAGNGTGGAGGCACGCTCACACACACACACACACACACACACACACACACACAAGCAGGATTGCTCTCTAGCATCGCCAGAGACAAAGAGGCAGGAGGGATCCTTCGTGTGGTATTCCACAGGGGGTTTATTGCAGCCACACCGTGAAGGGCTCAGGAATGAATAACTTTGAACAAAGAAAGGTTTAGGTTTATATACAGGGGCGGAGAAAGCATCAGGGACCAATGAACTGAGGGCACGAGGGTGGAGAGAAGGTAGAGTGACATAACTGTAACCAATGGGAAGAGGCAAGGGGTGGAACAGGGGAACCCAAAACCGATGGGGTTTTGAGGATGGGAGAACTAACTGGAACAAAGACTTATAAGGGGTAAAAGGGGTGTGCCAACCAACTGAGAAGGATTAACATAATAGAGCAAGGTCTGATGGGGAATTCACCATCACCTAAAGGGTGACTTCAGACCTCCAAGCTGTCTCACCAGCGGACTTCCACTGCTTTAGGGCCCTTTGGCTCATTGGTCACTCCTGCTGCAGGGTCAACCGCCACAGCATCTCCTCAGTGAGCATGTCCTCGCCCCACACAGATGTGAATTGTTACAGCTCACAGCCACGTAACCATGACTCTCTAACCTGAGCAATTTCTTCTACAAGCCATCAGCTCAGTTGGCCAAGCAGACGGCTTTTACACTTCATCCACTGAGAGGCAGAGCCATTCTCCACAGCATGCAGGGGATACGGTGCTTTCTGCTCAAGCCTCCTAAACCTTGCTAAGTGGAATATATTCCGTTTGTTCAAGGAGACAGAGCTTGTCCTCTGGCTATCAGTGGTTCTTTCATCCTGTTGACTCTGTACAACTCAGGTATCCTAGTAGATCCTACTGAAGACCCATTTGTCTCAGAAGCAGCTCTGCTATTTTCACTAAAAATGTTCCTAATAAAATCCAGTCAAATATTTAAAAAAATTCTGCAGCAGCTTTTTCAAGATAGCAAAATGATAAGCAACTGGCCTGCCCCTCTCCTTTTAAACAATTGAAGAACTTCTATAATAACAATTACTCTTCGTTCCCCATGTAATAAATAGGTTTTCTCTGTGCACCACATATAATATGTGGATCTTCCTGCTTCTTTGTGTTAAACTATGCCTCATTCTTTTTTCTTCTTTTTTTTTTTTTTTTAATTTGCTCCTTTCCCCAGTTTTTTTAAACTGTTTCTTTGGAGATCCCCTAAGTTATAATTTCACTGGAAGTTATACCAAGATATTTTTTAGCTTACCTACTGCTAACCTTATTCTTAGTTTAGTTGACATGCAGTTTGATCTTAATTAGTTAATGGAAGGTGGATTCTGACACTTGGTGAATACTTTGCACCTGGCCTCCTGCTCTAATGCATGCACACAAAGGGTTGGAGTGAACTCAAAACCACTGGATATTTTAAACCCATGGTTAGGCTGCTTAAATAAAAGTGACATGAGTTTTCCAAGAACCAAATTGTAGCACCTTGGCTTACACATTAGAATGGGTCAAAATGTGTAGTTTATGTCTGAGAAAATTACAGTTAAAAAAGTAATGTTTAGAAAATATATAGCATGAGGATAAACAAAGATCTGAGTTTTAAAAAAATCAGCAATTTGACAAAGGTTCAGACTTGAAGGAAAGTAGTCAACATTTCCCATCAGCTGTTTAGTTCTGATTCACAAAAGCATAATTTAGATATTTGTGAAAATTGTGTTAATCACAATTTTTTTTCTAGCAGTATATATGTAAAAATAATGAGAAACAAAACAAAATAAGATTGTATTTTTCAAGGAACTCCAAAAGGTTTCTGTAGGATCTGCCCCATTATAAATTGATTATATTTGAATTTTCATTAGGCATATCATAGACATTTTTTGTTAGCTAGATTAAATTTCTGAGCAATCTGCAAGGCAGTTAAGAGCAGCTATTAAAATGAACACATAAAACAAACAAAAAGTACTTCTCTTGTTTGAAATATACATATGTTAAAAATAAAGGTACACCTCTTTTGTGCGTACTTCTAGTTATACAGAGTAAAATCCCTGATGATTTCAGGAAAGAACATATGGCCTGCTTGATTTTTTTAATCTTATTTTGCAGCTCAAAAAACCAGTTATCAAATGTTAGCTGATAATTTTGCCTCCATCCTTTTATTTATGAAAGCATTCTGTATATAGATTAATTTTACTTTCTCCATGTTTTCTGTTGTTTCATTTGCAAATAGACAAAAAACTGCAAGAGCTTGAGGACTGATACATAACACAGTTTAGTCCCAGATTTGTAAAAAGAAAGAAGCCAAATACAACTTGATGCAAATAATTTCCAGCTACTGTTTCGAAAAGTCTCTGTGATGCCCTTTCAGCAACTGCACATTCAAAAAGTTATTTCTCTCTCTTCAGCAATCAGGAAATACCTCTGCCACAAAGTTTTGCTTAGTGAGGGCAAGGCTGCTTTCTGCAGTGATGTCAACAAATAAGTGCTGTTCTTCAAATGCTGACCTTTAAAAAACACATTATTAAAACTAATACATTATCTTGCAGAGAGTCTAGAGCAAGCAGGAAAGAGGCTTCTCTTTACTAGAAGGGATGCCATTGCTCTTCACCCAAAGCTTCCAAACTTTGTGAGAGTGACAGTTTTCCATATTTAAAACTGTTCTGCACTAGCCTTGTTTGCCATGCGTGGGTAGGCAGATCTGCACTAAGGAGCAGGTTTTTTCCCATTCCCAGATGAGCTGAGTAGCACAGCTGGTTGAAGACAGTTAATTGCTCTTCATGATGATTAGAATGTTGTTAAGGTTTTCTCAGAGGGAGAGAAAAGAACATGCATGTGGTTTGAAAGGTCATGGTAGAAACAAGATATAGCAGGCACGAGATAGTGTTATATTGACAAGTGTTTATCATAAGAAAACACACTTGGCATTAAAACCTGCTAGCTCTTTCAGTTGATTACAATGTAATATAGTTTCATAAAATAACACTATGATTATGTGTCCCTTTGTAAAATCACATTTTTTTCTCTTCTGCAGAAGATTGCCATTTTTGTGGTTTAAAAGCAATGCAAATATGCTAGAAAGGTCTTAAAAAACCAACCAGTTTGTTACTCTCTTTAATTTGCTTCTAAAAGTGAATTATATTTTCTGAAATAGCTTTTCTATATACATAGAAACCACATCCATGTTATATTTATTTTCATTTTATAATACATAGTCATTATTAAGTCTGTCACTGCTGATTTAGCCATGGGTTATGTTTTATAAAAAGGACACATTTGAACTGGCTGAACTAATGTTGAGAACTGGGCTGCATTCAATTCCCTCTTCCATATCCAGCCACAATGGTCCATCCAGTACAAGAACTGGAAAATAGCATTTGTGGTCTGATGGATATATGCAGATCAATGGAGTTCAACTCCAGAACACATGCAGTAGAAACAATTAATGGAAGTGAGGAGAAAGATACTGATATGATTATCCCATATACAGTAAAAGGCTAACTTCTGTAAATAGGCACGGCCTCTTTATTTGACCATCCTACACCCTAAAAAAGGTTGGTTGCTCTGTCCTTGCCAGATGTTTATGGTGGATCACATCTGTTTTTTCTCCAGGATACCATGGAATCCAGCAAAATAACACACACTCTTTCACCCTGGCCAATAAATTCCAGCAAACATAAAGGAAACTCAAGGTCATCCTTTCAAGGATGCTTGTTCAGTCACGCCTGTTTTAATTGCTCTTGATTCTCTTTGTCTCCAGATACAAGTATTTACTGAGCAGCTTTATCTACTTTGTCCTGAAGCTTTCCCTTAGGCTTGCCAGGTTTTCTTACTTAATGCTAAAATTTCTAAGTTCTCCCATTCCTGTATTCCTGGAAAGTTGTACAGAAATAATTTTGAAGAATCCATAGAGTCTAGTATGAGCTGAAAAAAAGACACCTTTTTATACTATTTCCAGTCATCACAGACGTTACTCTCTCATAGAGAGACTTCAAGAAAACTTGCACTGCAAGAAAACACACCTGTTTTCTGGGACTACTTCTGGTGTTAACACCACTGAAAAATAAGGCCAATTGTACTCAAAGGATGAAAATTAGAAATTGTTAGTGCATGACCTTCATGTTACCTTGATATGACAGATGAATATCTAAAAAATATAGAAATGTCATCTTTCTGGGACTGCTTTGAGACTTTCCCATATTTTTGGTTTGTTTGGGGTTTTCTTTAATTGAATTTTTTAAAATAAGTAATCTGTTTTTCAAGGCAGTAGTTGTATTTCAGGGATAGCATTTACAAAAACTCACTTTCATTGCTGCCAGACATTCCAAATGCACATTTCATTTAGAGTGTGAGTTTAGCGAAGCTTTACTAAAAAAAAAAAAATAGCCCCCAAGTTCCTTTGCCATACATATATTTAAAGACTTGCAGGTGTTAGGACTACAAATGCTGTGGTTCTGCTGTCGGAGAAAACCCACAGGAAAATTACTGATGATATATCAGCTAAAAAGTCTGAATGATAACACTTCAAAGTGGGATGTTCAAAATAGGATCATTTGCCTTAAAAAAACCCCAATGGTGTATAACCTTTTACATAAAATATTAATTATGTTGATTTAGTTGTTAAACTGAAAAATTAAGGTTGAGAGAAGAGTAAGTTGCTCAACTTAAACCAATTTAAAAATACAGAACCAATTTTTTTGTCATCAAAACAAAGAATAAATAATTTCCCATAAGAAGGTTCCAGTCTCAAAAAGATTTGATTTTGTGACCTTGCAACAAAACCAACTACAAAAGTTACTGAAAATTTAAGATATGATTCATGGAAGTTTTTATGGACAACCTGCTGGTCTAGATAAACACTGGCCTCCTTGTCCTGTCTTCTGATTCTGCCTCAGATTAAGCGGGGGCGGTGGGGGGAGGTCAGCCAATGTTTCAGAAAATTGGGATTTAATCTGGTTTGTGGCAGATTTGTCTTCCACACCTTTTCTCAACACTGGTAAACTGAATTCATACAACTCGGCCTTCAAGTTGTGAGTCTGTTTCCTTGTAGCTGTATGTTGAAGAAATTATGCTATTAGTTCTAAAAGCACTGAGTTCAACAGGTCAAATTCATCTCGAGGGTGACTTTGACTTCAGTGAGAATGCCGCAGGGAGACATTGGCTCAGCGTGTCTCCCATGTTTACTAATCACAGGAGCAGCAGCAGTCCTCTCCATTTGAGCTGGGCTGCACAGAACTTTCATTACAAAATAACAAAGCGCAGCTAACTCAACTTTGAATTTAGTTATGGCTTCATTAAAATTTTGCAAAGTTTCTGACTGAGCATGAATTTTTATAGTGGATGCTTTATGGATTCAGCTGAGTTTCAGTGTGCATTTTAATCCTAGACTCAGAGTGAAATACAAAGAAATGCAAATGGCAAACAAACTTCGATATAAATGCCAACAAGACAAATGCTTGAAATTTTTCAGTTCTAATGCTGCTAACGCTGACGTCATCCTACATAACTGTGATTTTTAACCAGATTCTGCTTTCCTTCCTCACTGGATGGAATAGGAAAGGTTTTTTATCTAAATGAATATGCCTAGGTTAGGAATGTAGGTTCTTATATAACTGAAAGTAAAACTTTTTGGTGAATACTAAGTGCACTAAAGCTAGGAATCAACTCCTATTGTGATGCCCTGAATCACGAGTGTGTCTAGAGGTACCTCCACCCTGTACAGTATCTGCATTTTCAGATATTGTAAAGTGCACTGCAATTGTAGTCCACAGTACATTGTGTAGACCGGGTCCCCACATACACCCTGTTTGCATCCAAAGTTGGAGACAGACCTGCATACAGGCTCTGCCTGTACACCTGTGTTTCCTTGGGATGCATGGGGAACCAGAAAGGCAGGAACTCTGTGCCTGGATCAGGACTCCTTGCCTCAAGAAGTTTAGGGCCTGAGATCAGCTCCGTAATGTGCACTGCAGTACTGTGTCTTGCAATCAAGAAGAAACTACCTCAGTCTTCAGGGAGTAAAAGGCGTCAAGGCACCTAACATTTTCTTGTGTGGAAATTCCATACTGTATACAGCACAACTCAAGGAGCACAAGGATGGTGGGAAACAGCACTTGACATATCAGCAGACCTCAGCACACCCTGTATATCACACCATGAAGACTTTGCCTTGCCTCTGAAAGATTTTTATGTTCTCAGAGAGGCTATTTAACTCCACTAAAGTAATCTCATCAATTGACTAGCTTTCAGTAAACTAGCATAGAACATACTTCATAAATACATACTACATATAGAGGGATGTATTTACAAACATATATATGTGTGCGTGCACATATAGTATTCCTGTCTCAAAAAACTCCTTCTCAGGTGAAATACTCAAAAACTTATTTTACATTTAATCGGCTCTCCTTAGTACTTCTGAGGCTCTGCCTGAAGACATTTTAACATTACCCAAGATTCCCTGACTTTCTAAAGAAGTGTAATAATGTGCAGGAACAAATCTTGCTATGACACAGGACTACATGCACGAATTTGCTAACCCGCTTCTCTGGTTGAAACCCACAAGTAACCTCAACACGCTATCAAGGACATCTCACAGAAATAAAGGACACATATTGCTTGAAATCATTGTAGTAGTCTGGAACCATTCTGTATCTTTAGGATGGTTCCTGCATCTATCCTTTCCTTTTTTGCTGGGGTCTGTATATGTATGCAGATCCTTTGGTAAGGAATCCATAGGAGGTTGAAGATGCTGTTCGCTACAGGGAAGAGTGTCCTGTGGGACTTTAGAGCACAGCACTCACTTTTCTGTTTTAAAGGAATAGGCATGGAGCAGGTTTCAGTTGGTCTAGTGCACATTCAGTTGTGTTTGTATCTGCCGTGCTCTTATTCTCTAGAAGCAAAAACAAAGCTAGCTTTGTTTCAAACATTGTGCCTTCTGAACTTTCTTTCTCGACCCTAAAGCCAAACCAGAGGCCTCAAGAGATCTGTATCAGTGAACTTTGCATGTGATGCATCCCCCTTGGCAGGGACACGTAACTCTGGAGGGGGGATGGCTCAGCCAAAACAGAAATTGCCTAAATGCTTGCTTTAAAGAAAGTGTAGAGTTAACCACAGCAGCAGAGCATTTGAGAACACTTTCATGGTTGCCTAGCAAAAGGCTGTACTATTTGAGAAAAGGTATGTAGTCAATAGTGCAGTGCCTACATCATATTTTACTTTCAGGAAGCCAATTCCAACAGACCACTGGTGTAAAAACCCAGCAGATATTTGGCAGGGAACACTCGTTCAAAATTGGATATTATAGTAAACAGCCACCAGTTTCATTTCTCGATTTGGTTGTTATGAGGACAGCACGCTTTAAAAGTTGCAGTTCAGTTCAAGAGCTGTAACATCACGACTGTTCAGTTCAAGAGCTGTAACATCATGACTGACCCCAAGAAGTGCCAGAGGCCCTGTGGGGTCTAGGGAATGTCACTGGCCATTGATTGTGTGTGGAGGATCCGTGGACACTGACAACTGCACACAGCTACATAACTCATATATTTGCTGAAGTTCTCAAGCACGTTGTTGGTGTTGTTCATGTAGCCAGCAAAAAGGCATATTTTAAAAAGGGATGCCTTTCATTTCTACTGCAGGTATGGATTCAGCAAAACAATTGTGATGACGGCAAGCTGTTGGGATGTTCTTTTGCAGTGGTCAAGAATCATTTCTCTTTGAAGTGAAGTATCCTAGGCTGCACTGGTTGTGCTAACAGAACAGTGTCTCAGATGACAGCATGGCTACTGCTGAAGACTCAGGCACTTGGAATCCCTTGTGTATGTGGAATTTTTTATAATTTAAGAAAATAAAACATTTAAAAATGGTCAATTTTATGCAGGAATATGGTAACCGTTGTACAATCGCGTTCAACAAAACCATCTGCTAAGTTCATACAGGATTCCCAAACTGGCTTTTCAGAGCAGCCTCCAGCAGTCCCCTTTGCCACCTCTCTACTGAGTTGGTCCAACAGGCACCATTCTTCTACCATGCTGGCATCAGCACCTGCCTGGAGTCCTCCCTCATTTCTCCCTTTGGGTGTTCTCCCAGCTCAATCCCAAAGATAATGAAGTTCAGCCGTGCGTCCTGCGTACCTCATAGGCATTTATCATAGAATTATACAGTCAGAGAATCATTTAGGTTGGAAAAGACCTCTAAGATCACCAAGTACAACCATTAATCAAGCAACACCATATTCACCACTAAACTATGTCCCCAAGTGTCACATCCACGTACCTTTTCAACACTCCCAGGGATGGTGATTCCCTGGGCAACCTCTTCCAATGCCTGACCACTAAGCATGCATTAATTACCACATTTAGCTTATCTGACTCTAATCCTGCTTACACAAGCAGCTACAGCTTTGCAGTAATTTTTGACTTGAAATGCTTAATGTGTCCTACAAATGGGTTGATATAATTCTGAGTTTATTGTATTTTTTTCATGGAAAAAATGAAACCATAGCATTACACTAGTGATGAGGTTAGAAGGAATTGGCTGGTTCTCCCTTTCACGCTGATGTACGGTACAGTATTATGATATCATAGTGTAGATGGCCCACCTGTGGTTTCCGTAGACTGAGCCCACTGAGTTCCTCATGTTCCAGCAGAAAATCGAGAGGCTACTAGGACCCAGAGGCAGTCCTGTACTCCTGCCTCAGAAAAATACAATTTCCCAGGGAGCCAAGAATAATGCATGGGCCACAGTTCTTACACCGCATCTACTAGTATAAATACATAAAAGTGTATAATACATATATGGATTTTCTCCAGACTGTAATAACAATTTCATAAATGTTTATTTGCATCCGAACAAAGATACCATTCAAAACTGATATTTTAAATCAGTTTCCAGAACCTCTATTTTATAGGAAATTTTCAACTTTTCCATTGTTTTTTCTCCTTTTGGGTAGATTCAAGTGTTCCTTGACTAGTAAAAATCTGATGTATATAGTGTAGTCAATGGTAAGGTTGTCAGAGCATATCTCCAGAGTTCATGGCCAACAACAATCATTATATAAATCAGTGACAAAGAACAGGACATGTAGCACCCAGGGAGCTCCAGAAACACAAAAACCCCTAAATCACATACTCAAGAGCTGAAAACCAGAGCATACTGACAAGTCTACTATAGGAAGTTTCATGTCCAAATTCAACTCAACTGTGAATTTAAAGTGCATTGTAATTAAAAATTTTTGGTTAAAATGCTCAACATTTATCAAGTTATAGTAAAGACCACAGGGAGGTAATGAAGAGTGGTTTTTTGAACCAGATATTTTTTACTTGTTATCCTGTAGATATAGCTGTTAATTTCAGTGAAAATTATCCAGATGCAACATAAAAAATATTTGAATATTTGTGCCACCCATGAAAAAGAAGAGATGGTTCTGCTTCAGCCAGAATTGTAAGCAGACAACAATCTAGAAACCAGAATCAAAACTTCTCAGTTTCAAGTGCATTTTTATACAGTTTCAGAAGCTTCACCTCAAAACACAAATAGGGTAAAAGCCTTTAAAAAGCCTGTCTCAGGGAGATAATGTGTCCTAGGTTACAATGTAGGATGTAACCAAAAGTATGTATTCTATTATCATATTCAGAAGCTGTTAAAGCAGGTGGGGCAGCGTTCGTTATCTCCTACCATGACTCATCCCTGATAACTCCCTCCGGAAGCAATCTCTGTTTAATGGGCTATCAAGGACCCACCACATGACTCACAGAATTACATCAGCCCATTGTGAGTTTGGAACAGCACAAGCAGCCCTTACCTTTTTGATTTCCAGAGGACAAGAGCTACCACTGGACCTTCAGGTGAAGACCAGACCCTTTTCTACAGGATCACCGCTTCAACAGAACCACTTCATCTGGACTGCAACCACCACCCTGACTAACAGGGTGTCAGGTTGTATCCTAATTCTGTCAGTGTTCTTGTACTATTGAATTTATTTTAATTTCCCTATTAAATTATTCTGACTTGTGATCTCCCACTGGTTTGTTTTCAAACTAGTACATAATGGAACAGAGGAGACACATGAATGGTGGAACAGTGGAGACACATGCAACAGGCTAGACATGACGCTATTCCTCTCTTAGACTCTGAAAATCACAGGTTTTTCTAAAGTAGAACTCCAATCTAAATTATTTAAAAACACTCGCCAGTGAAGTTTTACTTGATTTATATGAATGAGCAAAAATAGTCCACATGTGCTTATGTCCAGTTCAGGTGATAAATGGAGAAATGAACATATGGCTGAGCACATAAAAAATTGTACAAAGATCCTCAGCAACATGACTGTCACAGTTGTGTCCAGCATTTTGGAGAGCAGTTACATTTAACTTCATCTTACCTTGCACCTAAATAATGTAGGTTAGGTTCTCTAGCATTTAAACAAATTACCAGAAAATGACTGGTGTTTTATGACATTTTATTCCCTGTTTATTTAGAGGGACTGTCATTACAGAAATGAAAATAGCAGTATAAACCTTCAATAAAAATAAAAATAACAAACATCAATGCAAGGAATGGAAAGCTCTGATAATTGCAACATGAACTTTTTCTAGATGAATCCCTTTACTGCCAAGACTTTTTGAAAACAGCCTTATGGTAATACAAGAGTGGTATATATTTATCACGTGCTAGAAAATCAGAGGGTAAAATAGATCTATTTGCTTCAATCAAACACCATAAATTGTACCAGACTACAGTAGTACACAGCTGTGTGTATATACCTGACACACACGCAGATCAGCATTACCTCTTGTTAAGTAGCTTCATTGTCAGAAGTTATGGAATTTCTCCTAGCAAGAAAATATAACTGTCCTCTTTGGCTGTGCAATTAATTCTTCATATTCAAGAAGTATATCAAAATAAAGCAACAACAGAAGAGGTCTAGATTATTTTCAGAATTTCTTTATTTCTAAAGTAGAAGGGCTTTTAACCACCTTTCAAAAGGTGTCTTTTAAACAAGCATACATGAAATGAGTCTAGTTTACAGTGGCTTACAGTTTCCCTCAGCACTGTAGGAACACACAGATAAGACAGCGTGTCCAAAGCCACCTAGTGGAAGTCTGCAATTCTTATCCCCTAGTCCTTACAGTAGATTTTGACCAAGCTTCAAACAGGTTGTTTCATTTTCTGATGTCCATGGGACTGATTCATGTGCTTTGTCTGAAGGTTGTGAATATGGCAGAATGGAAGAGCCACTGCTACTCATTCCTGCTCTTGCTGGTGGGCTTACTGCCAAGCCTCAAAGCCCCCTTCTCTTTTTTGCTCCAGTTTTCTAAGTTCCTGTGACTTCTTGATTTTTTTTGCAGTGACATAGCCACAGTGAGAGGCATGGAGGAAAGCCCTCAGCTCCCCGGCCTGTGCTGCAGGTTGCTATGGTTAGGGCAGGGAAGTGGATTTCAGACATTTCAGCTCAATGGCACTGGGCTCCAAAGGAGTTTTCTACCTTCTGGGCAGGTGTTCCAGCCACTGAACTGCAATATGAGAAACAGGGATTGTGTTCTCCTCTTATCTAAAAATAAAGCATACTGAGGGCACTCTGAATTGCTCCTCAAAGGCAAAGCTCCCACAAAAATAGCACAGTGCAGCTGATTTGAGGTACGTAATGAGGATGTGCACCTTACCTTTAGGCAGCCTAATCTGAGTACTGCAAAAGGGGGCAAAGTGCCTATCGTGAAGTATTGCAAATCCTTTGCTGGACATAGGAGTCAGCCTACAGTCACACTTGGCACTCTAGTCAGAGTGATGTGGCTGGAGAGGAGTGTTGACTTGGGTAACTGTTATGAATTAGATGTGAGGGGTTTAGATAAGTCCCTGCTTTTTGCCCAGGCCTCTGGCAGCAGGCAGTAGCTGTATAGAGATGGCCAGCATCCCAAAACCCACTCTCATTCACAAATTCTTTAATAATGGCTGATTCAGTCTATTATGGAATGGATTATTTATTTAATAGACACAAAACTAATGGACATAAGACTTAAAATAGACTATTACTACACAGGAATAAGACAAAAAGAGGAAACTAGTATTATACACAGGGGGTTAAAGGTACCATTAATTTTACAGCTAGCTAAGAAATAGTATAACTTAGGATCCAATGTTTCTTACCACAAAATTGTTGAAGGGGCACACATCAAAATCCTTTCCCTCAATTTATGGAAAAGTAACCGTGAAATTGTGTCTAAGCTTCAGGAAGAAATCGTCTCTCACGTTCCTAGGGAGTGTGTAAGAGACTTCTGCTCCTGTGATAAACTGTAGTACTTTTATAGTGTAAAAACAGGCCTTTTGGTCACCTGTGTTTTTTATCTCTTCCCACATCTGTTAAGCTGGCAGACCTTTTGGTGCCAGGAGATGATACCCCCTGGGCCTTGCTCGCCTGGGTTATCTTTCCTTTCTGCACCGGCCACCTGTGGTGGGGAGAGAGGTGATATGCCCTGCCACAGTAACACAAAACAAGGCGGCACATTCCCCATTCCTGGCTCCCAGCCCCATTGCCATTTGTGTTTCATATTCAGTGCATTAGACCATGAATTAGAACAACAAAAATCATCTCATGCCAGTTGTGTATGCCACCTTCTTAGGCCAATAAAACTCCATTATTGTTAATGCAGGCTTTCACATTAATGATTGGGCCTGCAGGGTTTATGGTAGTGCTACAACCTACAATATTTGATGAAGATTTACTTGATGCTTCTACAACTGTACTACATAGTCTGCTAACTCACATTTCCACATGGAGCCATTAAAACTATATATATGTCCCACACAGAGAGTGGGTCAGTAAACAAGTTTAAAAAGCTTGTTTCTTCTTCCTAAGGCCAAGTCCGTGAGGGACCTTCTTGCACTTCAATTCCATGGAGATCACACACTGCAGCTCCTGCTTTAGAGCAAACCTGAAGAAAAGGGGAGTTAAGCTTACCTGCTCTGTGAATAGAAAATACTTCTATTCACAGTAATTACTCTTGGTCAGAAAACATCCCTTGCACTTTCCCATTTTTACTTGTCTTTGCTTACCACATAAAGAGTTCATTTTCCCTCTCAGGTAGCCTGTATCGCTGAAAAAAGTGTATTTGCTACAGGGCATTAGGAAATATATTCCCAGATTGCTACGAATTCATTTTTGTTTGCTTGGAATAAAAGCACAAGAACAAATACAGCTAGATTAAAATGAAAAGCATTGCTACAAAGCAGAAGCACATATAGTGTTTTTTTTCAGTACAAGATATACCTCCAGCAGCTGGCCAGATGGGATTGCTTTAGGCAATAGCCTCAACTAGTTTCACTCTTTGGAACTTTTATCTTAATAGGGCTGCAGTCTTTGTATGTAATACTTATACACTGAACCTTGGCTTTCAGTGCTGCTAACTTTTGGTAGAAAAGAACAAGATTAAAAATCATACCTGGTAAAGTCACAGTATGATGGGTTTTCTTCAGTAATTATCTTTTAAAGGAAAATATAAAACCCTAGAAAACATTTTGGGTGTCCGTTGTATCAGATAACATTACTTGGACTGTTCCAGTCACTGTTTTCTCACAAAACTGGGAGTCTCTCATATCATTCAGTTCCAGAATGGATAAGATAAATAGCTGCTGCTGCTTCTCTGCAGCTGGCCTGGGGACTGCAGGAGCCTGAAGGAAACTGGTTGGGTCTACAAACTGTGGGAAATATTAAACTTTGTGAGATGGCTCTGTTTCCAGGCAGGGAATGACACGTCATGTGGAGGAGACTCCTCATCTCATTCACGTTTTAGATCTTAGTTAGCACCATGTGAACCTTCCCACTTCAGCCCTTGTGGTATAACCATGTCCATGGTGGCTTTTTGTCTGCCTGTAAGATGAGACAATTTTAAAACTTAACAGAAGAAGTACTACTCCAGAAAATAACTGCTATTCTTAGTGGCTGCATCATACACTTTCTTTTGTTTACTACAGGCACATAACAATTTAAAGCTTGGTAGGTGTTCTCAACAAAAGCAAGACCATTTGTGATATTTTGGTACATTTTTAGAGATAAAATTTCATATTATTTATAATTTGATTCCCTTATCTTAACCTCAAACTTTATTAAAAATATAAACAAGGCTTTAGGAAAATATTAGAGGTGGAATCAGAGAGCTGATACTAGTTTAATGAGGTGGCAGTAACATGCATTCTTTAGTTATCTAAGGAGAACAGAAGAGTAAATTTTTACCCAATGTTTTCCAACATGAAATGTCTAAAAACAATATTAATTTAAGTTAGTAAAATATTTTATTTCCCAAAATAGTGTCTTGAGCAGTAACTGTAAAATTAATTGCAAACATCTCATCTGTTGTAAGTGCTACAATTACTCCATTTACTAAGATTTTTTTATAGCACCCCTGTCCCATTACTGCTCTACTGCACTTTTCTAAACTTGATTTAGAAAAATAAAGAAGAAAATTTACTGCAGAAAATATTAAGATAACTAATTTAAGAAACAGAACAGCTTTTCATTAGCAGTCATATGACTGGTATTCATGACTTACTGGTAATTATATCAGAGATAATACATTGCAGTTAGAAAATTTTCTAATTGGCTTTAATAAGAAAGAATAGACAAAGCAGATGAAAAGAACTGAAAATAATGCTATTGGTATCATTAGCTAAAATGAACAAGAGCCTCCCAACTATCTGCTCAGTTATCTTCAACATCTCCAATTGTAAGAACTCAGATCAATTAGAAGTGCCCCAAGTTTGAGTACCTATTACTCACAGCTGTCATGATCCAATTATTGAGGTTCTTAGAAATACTTCTGCCCAAATTAAGGTGCAAATGAGACCATATGCCAGTCAATAGTATGGGTTTTATTTGATAGTAAATATGAGAGAGAGAGAGAGAGAGAGAAAGAAAGAAATAGAAAATAGGTGGGAGGGACAGAAAGAGAGTGACTGGGACAGAATAAGGAAAGTATCACCACTCCATGGATCCCAACCAAGTTCTGTTGATCCTCTCCAGCTGGTCTTCTTGGTGGTGAAGAAACATAGAAATCCCATGGGTTAATATACCCTTGAGCCAGGTGGCAATGTCCGGACACGTCCCCCTGGGGGAGGGGGGCAGTCTCTGACAGCAGACTCTGGATCTGCTGCATCACACGCAGTCCTGTGGGGCAAAGCCTCTGGGGAGAACTCTGGGGGGTCTTTGATGGATTATGACTCCCCCTCAGCTGCCTCTCACGTGAATGTCCCGTGGATGTGGCCTGTGGGGTTGGGGGTTCCACAGCTGGGCCAGTTTGTGTAACGGAGGATGGGTGTTCATTGCCTCTGATCAGAGCTTACACCACACACCTGAAACCTCCTCCTTCCCCCTCGGTTGGGGGAGTCTGTGTAAACCTGGCTTCTGTGAGCCGTGCTCTCCCACCCCAAACTCAGCTGGGGATGATTCTCAGCGCTGCTGGTGACTTTGGCCTTTTGTGGATGCATACCTTTCCCTTGGCCTGAGATGACTGAACAATAGGTTTCCCTTTATGTAATCAACAGTTTGACTTTCAGGCCAAAGTCCCAGTCTTCAGGGAGCCTCCTTTGGTTGTAGCTTCTTTATAATGAGATCAGTGTTTGAGATATGAACTGTTTTCAGTCTCTGACAACAGCTAACAGTGCATTTCAGTGTCTCATGCTCTGCAGTGAGGAGGTGCACAAAAAAAAAAGGGAGAAAACACAGCCAGGAAGGCATGTTCCATACTAAAGAATGTCATGCCCAGTATATTCATTGGGGAGAGATTGCTAGGAGCCACCAATTGCTCTTGGTGGACAGACTGGGCATTGATTAGTGGGGTGGTGAGAAATTGCATGGTGCATCACTTATTTCTCCTGGGTTTTATTTCTTTCTCTGTCTCTCTACCTCTCTTTCATTGTTGTTATGTTGTTATTATTATTATTATTATTATTATTATTATTGTTATTTGTGGATACCAAAAAGCTGCTAGCAGAAGGTTTTCTGTGTTTCTCGCAGTAATCTGTGAGAATCTCTCCTTTCTCATGCAAGCTATGAAAACTATAAGATGGTTTTTGTAAATAGTATCTGAACACCTGCTGTTTTGCTGATCTGTTTGGGTTTAAGGCAGAAAAAGTTTGGAAATGGGCATTGTAGGACTTCAGCCAATCACCCCAGGAGGTGGGTGACCACTGACCAATCACCTATGGAATTTTAGCATATATAAGCAGAAGTTGAAAATAATAAAACTCACTCCATTTTCTCACTGGATTTGTGTGTGCTGCACCTCTCCGTCCCAGGCACTACAGCGATAGTTATTATTATTGGTATTATTATTATGGTTACTTTTGAATTTTACTTCTGTATTAAACAGTTCTTAACTTACAGGTTTTACCTTTTTTTTTTTTTGGATTCTTCTCCCCATCCCACAGGGTGAGGGTGGAGGGAAGTGGCAGAATGAGTGAACAAGCAGCGGTGTGGTGCTCAGTTACTGGCTGGGGTTAAACCATGACAACAAGCAGCAATTGCAGTCACCTAAAATCTTGTGGTCAGTACCTTGTGCTTGGAGCACCGATGTAGGCATTAAGTGCATTGAGACCCTGAGCAGGCCAGAGGTTTGTGATAGACCTGCTTAGGCTTCTTCTTATAGCGACCTCTCCAAAGCAATTTTTTCTTAGAACAGTAGAATCACTGTCTTTAATGGCAGAAATCTCCAATTGACGAAGTGTAAACAGAACAAAGCAGAAAGAATTCTTCCCCTGGCCCACAGTGTCCTTGCTTTCTGGCTCTCTCTGCAAAGTCGAGTGCGTGCCACTTACCCTTGCACAACCCTCCCTGCAGTTCCTGGATCCCTGCTGTGGCTCTTTGCTTCTGCGCCCTGCCGCCTTTGCCACCCTCTCCAAACAAGTTCATTTTCTTCCCATTCCTCCCCAAGCTCCAGAAAAACCATGTGACAGCTTCTTCTGAGAGGACTACAACATGAATTTAAAAGGAGGAGACAGCTGTGGTCACACCTGGCCACACCACTCACTTCACTTAATTTAAATTCACCTTTCCAAACCTGCAGGAGGAAGGCTGTAGATAAGGCTTGGGGCACTGGGGTGGTTGAAACCCTCCCACTGTAGCTAAGTGGGCCTGTGAAAGAGAAGGCACAGGGAAAGAGGACACAGAAGTAAAACAGGCATATTTAAGACTTCACAATAAAAGATGTGGAATTCCCACCTTCTGGTCCCTGTGGATAGTATTGTTTCTGTTTTAATTCACTGTGGATATGGCAGACAGGACAGTGCTTTCTGCATTGCATGCTCCTGGCTTGCAGGCTGTCTTCCTTATGAGAAGTGACTGTGTGAGGTGAGATGTTCCAAGAAGCTTGGGAGCTGACTCCTGCCCTTGGAGCAATCCTCCTGTTACAGCTGCAGCAAGGACCTGGCAGTCTGTGGCTGCAGCAGAGAGGATGCTGGCAGCGGCAGGAGCAGACAGCCAGGTCACAGGAACGAAGGAAGTAAAGCTTTCTATGGAGCAAAGAGGCTGTTGGGAAGGTTGATGCACCTCTGAAAGAGACTGTATTTCATTCAAAGGCATTCAGCATTGAGTTGAGAGCTGCCAAAGCGCCAAAAATACCTTCTGGTCTTTAAAGCATTCTAAGGCATCTTACATTTCTGGCTAAAGACTTTCTTATGTGTAAAAATGCCTTCTGCACTTGTGTGCAAGAGAAGTACCTGAAACCTTGTGGATAAATTTCTTCCAGGCAGCTTTGACTGTCCTGATGGTAAGTCTATTTGAGTGTCTTCGTAATGAAACTTTAGGCTCAAGGCTGTCTCTGTAGCATCTTCTGTTACTATTCCTCTATTAATTACAGTTTTTATCTTTATCTTGTAGATGCTTGAACCAGCTGGACTACTTAACAGATCTCAGGAGTATCCCATAAAATTGGCTTTATTTCATTCTGAGGACTTGCAGGTATGTTGACCTTTATCTGTAGGAAGCAAAGGGACCAAGAGGTCCCATAGGAAAGCTGGAAGAGTGGAGAGATCCCACTTTTAGGTACAACCTTGCACTTCATTAACGTTGGTTCTGCAAACCAGCTGAATGGGAAAACCTTGGCTGAAAATTCTTCTGCCTCTAATTAATTCCTCTCCCAAGAAATGTTACTAAGGATTTGCTTCAGTTGTGAATTTAGAGGAAAGTGATTCTATTTGGTTTTGTCATTCCTCACAGATTTTAATAAAAATGCAGTCCTCCAAATCCCCAAGCCTGGCTTTCAAGCCATTCTGTTGGTCACCTTGTCCTCCCACTGCCACAGGAGAGATAGAATAAACAATAACTAGTAGTGGACCTGTATACTGGGCTTAATAACCAGAAAGATTTGAGTTCTTGGCCTGCTTGGTTATTTTATACTCCCTTGCTCTCCAACTCCACCCTTTCTAGCCCTTAACTTCCACCCTGGTAGAGAAGTCACTGCTAGTCTGGGAAACTTGGGTGGGAAGTTCTGTGCATTCCTGCCACTCCCAGTGACCCTTCTGGACTATTACTGGTGAAAGTCCCTGAGCATCTCCTAGTTTCCATCTCTGTGCATCTCTCTGACTACCAGCACCCTTCCCCCATTCAGGATTCTCACCACCTTCTTTCCTGGTCCTCTTTCTTCTCTCCAAAGCCACTTCTTCTCTTTGGAAACCCTAGTGTTTCAGCCTCCTTTTTTTATGGGCATCCCAAGCGCAGGGTTCTCCCAATCTAGTTTATTTGAAGAAGCATGATCATTATTCTAGTTGTTGGTCCTGATATGTCTCTTTGGTACCCAGAGGGCTTGAGACATTTAATTGCTATTTAGTCCAAGTTTTGGGAAAATTTAGAGCCAACTCGTATTAGTTGCAGTTAGCAAGCAATGGGCTTCAGCTTGAAACCTCAAAAGTGTAGTTTTGGACTTCTGCTGAAACACACATGCATACACTCAGTTACATGGCACCTATTACCCTTCACAGTTTAAGGTATTTTTCACCTGTGACACCCACATATATTCACCCTTTTTTTTAGTGGGAGGGTTCTCCAGCATGGATCAGGTTTGTGCAGTTAATTCTGCCATGTCACAAGATAGTGAAAAGACTCCTGCTCCCTAACCCAGACTTTCTTCCACACTTCAGCTAAATTCCTATTTCTTTAAAATACAATTCAAAGCATTATGCTTGCTGCATTCCATTTCCTCTCTTCTTCCCATTTAATTTGCTAGTTCAAAATAGATTGCTATAAAATTATACTACTTGTATGTTTTGTAATGATCTCTTCTCAGGTAATGAAAAGTAGGGGTAAGCTCTGTCAAGTGAGTCATAAGATAATGCCAGGCAATTCTCTGCCTGAACACAATTGCTCAATCCAAGTGCAGATACAGATCAAACTACTACACAGATTCTTTCCCAAATAGCTGTGAAAAGAGACATTTAGATTTCATTTCTGACCCTCCCAGTTCTTACCTCTATTAGAAAAAGACTGTTAATCAGATGCCTCTTCAGTAGAACGAGAGGGGTGCTTAAGAGATTTATTGTGTCTTTTAGGAGAAAGGAGGTACTTTAGAGGCTTACAGTTTTTTAAAAGGGTCATTTAAGATTTGCAGTAAATGTAAGTATTATTTAGAGTGGTGATAATTCTCTTGAATTTCATCTGAATGCAATCACCAATTTATTGAGTGCTGAATGTCTAGGAAATAAGCTGGTAAACAGGTAATTAAATGCCTAACTGCATGGACACAAAAAGCTAAAAAATTGGCTAAAGGCATTATTTTGTTATATAAAGCACCTGTAAGAATGGGTAGCTCTTCCATTTTCTTTTAAGATTCTGGGTAATATTACTTCACCTTTGCTTGCTTTCTTCAGTTTCAGATCTCAAGATCAGTTGTTGTTTGAATCTTATTACAATAGAACACAGTGAGAGTTGTTAGCTAGGGAATCTGCATAGCCTGAAACATCCCTTGTAGTATACCTAACCACAAAACAATGGGATGGAAATTTGCATAGTTTTTCATATATTTGAATAAATATATGGATAAACTATTACAAACACAGATTTTAGTTTAAATTGTGTTGCAACAGAACTACAGTTTATCATTATTCTTTTCTTAATTCAAGTTTTCCTCATTAACCATAGCCTAGAATAGATTTAAAATAGTAGTAATAGAAATAACTCCTAAAAGGAAAAATGCAGCAATGTTTCTCCATATTGTTCACTCATATCTCACAGTAGGTTCTTCATATTTTCCTAACTAAGTATGAATTTTGCTTTTGTGAGTAATCACATGGCTGTGGCTACAGTATAAAATTTCCACCTGACACAGTGAATATAGATATGGAATTTCCCCCCAGTATTTCTGTTCCATAGTGCAGTAAAATTAAAGTACAGGTAGGACTGGGGAATATTTTTCTGACTGGTTTTAAACTTCTCATCTTCAGCCTCATGGCTCTAGATTTTGAGTTCATTGCTAGTACACCCAGAATGACATTTTGGGGGGCGGTTTGGTACTTGGTATCTTTGAACATTTAGACCTCTAGAAAAATCACAAGAGGATTGATCAAAAATAGGTCAAGGCTCTTGTTTAAAAACAAGTAGTAATTAGCTGGTGGAGACTTGCTAGGCAGAGGAACCTGATAGGCTCAAATATTCCTGCGATGTGCCTTTCTTATCCCAGAAGATTAAATTATAATTTATTCATTTTTTAAAAAGTATTTGAAGGCCATTTCACTTTTTTAATAAATACGTTTTTACCTCAATCTCAGTGTTAGTTTTTCAGGTATCAAAGACACTGGAACTGGAGAATTTCTGTTTGCTCCATATCTGACATGGGTTCTCCTCACTTTATACGCCTCTTTTCTGTGCTGAACTTAGGGTTCTCCCTTTGAGCAAAACCCATGCCTTTCAAAAATCTAGAAGTGCATTGGGTAGCACGGAGTTTCTTATTATATCATAACAAAATGATGATCCCTGATTGTGTATTTTTGCAAGAAGATAACAGAAAAATCCCTATGTAGACATGATAAACTGTTCCACTTACTAAGTGATGAATTCAGTGATGAGACTGAACACAACTTGCACAACTTTCCTTGTATTCAGCTTTGAAGACAGGATTCTGCAGAGCAACGACATCAGAGTAATCATAGAATGCTTCAGACAGATAATGCACAGACTATTTCACTTCATAGCAATAGGGTTGAACATATCCGTATTTACATTGAAATCTCAGGAGACTGAAACAATCTTCACTGAATCCAATGGTTATTTTCTCCATTGATATGTCTTGTTTAACTGTTGCATTAAAACCATATTTGTGCCACAGCAGCACTTAATAAATTCTCAGATCCTGTAAAACATATTGACTTTATCTGTATTTCCAAGCAGGGAGTCATGGAGTCTGAAGAAATTCCTGTCTGTGCTAAATGCCAGCAAGACTGTCCTTGGGGTTGGCCTAAGACCAAGACAAAGCTCATTTCTGTATAGAAGCTTAAGGTGATCCCTTAGGGCACCTTCTAAGAGGATCTTTCTGCAGTGTGGATGAGCCCAGACTGCTAGAGAAAAGAGTTTTAGGTAACAGACTTTTGCCGCGGCTGCCATAATGGAGAAAAATATATGAAATCCTGCTCCATCAATTCCAATACTTTATACCTCTTTGGTAGTTTTATTGATAATATGATGTTCCTAATTAACAAAGGTGTTTTTTTAGAGATGGTTCTTCTACATCCTGAAAATGTTTACATAGCATATAATAAAATGATTCACAGTGTTTTTCATATGGAGATCATCTTCCTTAATGTGTTGGTCACAAGGGCCTTAACAAGCTCATTAACATGAAAACCAGTATCTGCCAGAAGGAAATGTTTGAGTTCCAGCATCCCTACCATTAATTCTGGGAAACATGACCCACTGGACAACCCAAAGTACTTTTGGGAATAACGCATGGAACTACTTCAAGTTTGTACACAGCAGGGCACAATGGGGGCTTGAGCCTGATGAGCACTTCAGCGTTGTAAGAGTATCCATACTTCAACAGTTGGAATTAAAGCAAGTAGTACGAAAACTGTGTCTGTGGTAGCCCAATAAATACACACCAGGTTTGGAACACCAGTTAGGGCCAAATAACATGACCTGTGCTGCCTCTCAGTTATCAACGGGTTTTTATACATCCTTTGTTAGTACCTTGAAGAAAATGTAGCTATTAAACCAACACTGTCTTTCCTTCAATGATACCAACATTTGAGCCATATTTTTGTTTATTATAAGACGACTTAAACTTTTGTCATTGTGAAGGGTTTGTAACATGGGTGGTCATCAGAGTATTCCTGAAGGGCACTGGTATATGCCAGAATCAGGTCCTTAAAGTTGAAATTTCATGTAAGTGTGAAAGCTGCAAATAGACAAAAAATTCAGTCACATGATATGCATGACACATATACTAAAACATTTTCCAAGGCAATTTAAATTCTCATGTCTTCTTTCCCATATTGCATAATTAAAAAGGGAAATAGGAAATAGATACCTAGAATTAGATCTTTCACAGATGAAAATACAAAGTTAATTGTGTGGTGTAAGGCATGCAGGGGTAGAAAGACACTATGACTTTAACAGCATGCTAAAGGGGTGCAAGGATTCCTGCTTAGTTCAGAAAGCCTGGAGAGGACAAAGAGACTGCAGTATCATGTGGGACTCTACTGTAAGCACCACATCTTGCCACCTTAAAGCCAGGGGATAAATCTGCATTCCCTTCACTACAAAAACAAATAAAACTTCACAGCTTATCACGCATCTCCACTGAAAAATAGGTGCAAAACCTTGCATTCAGATGGTGTGGAGATGGATTGTAGCACAGACACTTCTGCCATAAAAATTCATACCTAATCTTTTGCCATGACTGGCAGTCACAGACTAAGAGGCATCACCCAGCAAGGACTGTGCAAAGATTATTCCACCTGCTTTTTAAAAGCACAAAGGGCCTGAGAACTGATGTGACAGACTTTTAGGTTTGGGTTTTCTCTTTTTGTTGTGAGAAACTAACTCCATATATATTTAAATAAAATAAAATTATAATTTATTACTTTTTTGTACTTGTTGTCAGCGAATTTGTTCTCCAGCATTTAAATATCTGATCTTCCCTGACTGCCACATCACACAAATAAGGAACTTCAGTATATATTATAATTCCAGCATGCTTCTTTCTTTATTGAATTTAAATGTTACTTTTTCTGGACCTTCTAGGGATGCTTACGCAACCACATGTATATGAACATGTGCACTTGCTCAACTTGTGTCTATGACTTCAAAACATCCAAGACAGAATATTTGAAGCTGGTCTTCCTAGTTTCCTCTCTTATCCTTGCAACTATTTTATCTTTGTTGTGTCTGGGTTACAACTCCAGAGCTCTGCCTGTGCGTTATTTTGATGGCTCCTCCTCTTGGAGCTCATGTGACATCACAAATATCAAGCCTGTGGTGCCTTCATCCAGACAGCTCTGAAACAAGCTGGGTGGATGTAAGAGGATGTTCACCATCCTCTCTGCAGATACAGTTAGGCATTTGTAGAGTGAATGCAGACAGAAGCAAGACAGTATTTCCCTCTCCAACAACATAATCGAAAAACCTGACATACCTGCAGAAAACAGAATGGAAAGGGTACAATGTGTCTGAATCAGTCTTCTGGATTATTGAAACTTCTACCATAAATACTGTTTATCACTTCTATCGTTCCAGGAAAAAACTCTACCACAACATGTTATAAACTACTTAGAAGCTGCCTCATGAACTTTTAAGCCACCCCTGTCACAGGGGCAGCAACCTCTGAGAAGGAGGCCAGCAGACAGACAGGAGCAGAAATCTTGTCAGCTGTCTGACTTTAATCCACTGGTGCTTTAGAGTCAAAACCCTAACACGTAATTTTCCTTGCGAACAAACATTCAATGTATAGTCAGCTCTCCATTATCCGTGGCAGATTATCCAGTTTGCTGATAAACAGTGCCACAATTGCAGACATCCATACTGGCTCTGTGCAGGCTAGCCCAGGTCTGGCAGAGCTTATTAGCTTAAGCTCTGCAAAAATACTTCTGTACAGCTTCCAGAGCCAGCTTCGGGTGCCTCAGCATCGTGTTGCTGGAACCAGTGTGCTGGGGAGTGCAATGCAGACATCCAAATGGGTCCACTGGAAGCCAGCTCACATCCAGCAAGGCTTCAGATTTTGCCAGCCCTACATTAACACCAGCTCATACAGGGGTTAAAAACACAGATAGTTTTCTGTAACTCACTCTTTTCCTGCTTGTTCCCATTAATTCATTAGCATAGTTATTGTGAGTTCAGCCTTAGGCCACAAGAAAGCTCCCAGAAGATTTTAGCCTTAGCCAGGGAATGCACTGAGCAACATCTAATTAACCCCAGCCAAAAGCAGGTCCTGGGGACTGCGGCGAGGAGGGAGAGCCAGGGCCATGTTGCCAAGTAACTGTAGGAAGACAGTCCTGGAGCTGGTTCAGCGCCTTGCTCCCCTGCGTTCTTGTATTTCAAGCAGAGCCCCAGAACTCCCTCTTTAGGAAATTTTAAATACAAACAAGTTCAGTGTTTGTGGTGTTCTTATCAAGTAGAGTGGATGATCGGATTTAAGCAGACCCTGGTGTTTTGAATTTGCAGGGAGATATGCGCTGGAACACGACCGAAATTAATAAATTATAAAATGCTTTGGTATAATTCAGAATGGGAAATATTACAGAAACATGACGCACTGCTATTTTCAATCCTCGTGCCCTTTCAGGTTTTTCTCTGTTTGCTGAGACACCCCAAAAGCATGCTAATTATTGCACAGATGTGGGATTTTTTTTTTCACCAAATTATATTGACATTATCAGCTCAGTTTATTTATTCATCCAAACGGCTGCCAGCTGCAGAGAGATTTGTGTTTTTATTACTCACCCATGCCAGGCTCAGACCAGTGGCTAAGGGGTGAAAGGTCCCACATTAGATTAGTGATCCCTTGAGCCAGCCAGTCCTTCAGACCAAGCACTTTCTAATGCATATTTTGGACCACATAATCAACTCAATTTTCAAGGTGACATAGTGACATTTTTTTAGAAAAGAAGGAAAATAGAAGGAAGTTGATGTTCATAACCGCAGTAACCCGTTTGTCTAACAGAGCAAGTTTAATTTCTGGGGTCACATCTCTCCTTCATTTCTAAAATGTGGGCAAGCGTGCCAGATAAATGAAAATGAGGAGAAACATATGCAAGCTTCCTTCAGTTTATAGGTGCATATATAGACACACTTATATGTATCTGTACATGCACACAAATATTTGCATGCACATTTTTGCAATGGAAATATTAGCATTTTCAGGAAGATTTTTGTTATGTGATTTATGCTAACTGCTTAGGAAAAAATTATTCTACCAAACCTGGGAAAATAAAAACAAAGTTATTTGTTCCAGGGTGGTCCCACTAAATCAAAATGCTTTGGTTTATTGAGCAGAAATGTTTCATTTGAATAATACTGATGTCAAGTTGCATCTGCTCACCACCTCGTGGGAGTCCCACTGGAACTGTGATGCAGATGCTACCTAACTCCATGATTTCTCGTGGACTTCCTGGGCTGGCTGTGATGCTATGTATCTTTCCCTATGGGCAAGTCATGTAGGAAACTGAATCTCATGGTTTGCAAGGCTGATGGTAAATATACTACAGCAAATTAGCCCTTGCTGTAAGGCAGGGTAAAATATGAAAGGCCAAGTACAATGCCCATAAAGCTCTCCTTTGAAAACTGAAGAGTTACTATGCATCAAACATTTCAACCTGATTCAGTACACTGAGATGAAGGATTTCAACCTGGGATTGCAGAAATAATTAATTTCAATTAAAGCACTACAGAAAGTATTGCATTATGTACAAACTAATTGTTTCAACTTTCTGACTCACAATAAATTTAGATATTTTGACTGCAGAGGAGAAAAACAGGTTAGTAATTCCTGAGGATTTTTAGCTATATCAAAGAATCTGATTCCAACTCAGATTGTATTAAAAAATTTCACTCCACATACATGGATTCTGATTTTTAACTTATCATAAGACGTTTCCTCCACCCATATTTCCTCACACTCCCCATGTAGCAAGCAACAGAACTGAGAGCAGGACAGAAGAAGAGGGCTTACCAACCTCCTCTCACACACAGCTTGACATCTAGAGGGAAACTCAGCAGGACATAAAGCTTACATGCATAGAGCCAACAAATCTGCATTTCCTTATGGGTACTAACCAAAAGAACCTTATGGTCAACTTGAGCTCATTGGAATTCAGAGATATCTCCCATACAGCCAGAAGGGTGGAGCAGCAAGTTTAACACCAGGACTGCAGAGCGAAGCTGCCCAGCCAACACTGGTGCCCTGTCCTCACGGCCCCTGGTGAGTCGGCAGCACGAGAGAGCTTTGTGCAAGGAAGGGGAGGTTGGTTCTCTAGGGCACATCATCATTTCAAATCAAAACAGTGCCAAAGACTTTGCAAATATATGATGAAGGGCAATAGTACAATAGAAGTATAATTTTGATTAGAAGTAAGGAATTTGGGGGGGTCTAATAGTAATTTGGGGGCAATACAAGATACAAAAGGACACAGAGAAGAATTAAGGTAGAGAGCACTGACATACCCAGTGTTAACTTGTTCAGGAATTTCCCTTCAGGTCAGCCAGGGTCTGATGCCACAAAGAGTATATGGCCTTGGGCAATAAATATCTGTTTTCTCCCAGCCTCATGCTTTTTGCATTTCCCAAATTCTCACTAGGCAGTACAATTGCACAAGTACTTCATAGTCTAGGAGGGATCAGAAAGAAATGTAATTATTCTTCTGAAGACTCCTCTTCATAAAAAATTTTCTGGCTGTTGGGGTGGATAATATGGCCCTAATTACTTAAATAAGTCACCGGTGTATAATTTAAAATTGAGACCTAGATACAGCTGACTGTTTTGACTGTTTACTCTGGAAGTAAATGTGGCTAAGAGTGGCACACACTTTCCAGTTTGCCTACGGCAGTAAAAACCCCTCAAGCCAGCCCTGTCAGGAGTGGTGCTGACATGCATTAATGGTGCAGTAACCAGTAGATAATAGAATGCAATTAACAGATCTCATCGCTAGTCCTTAAATGAGTGCACTACATTGCAAAATTTCGATATGCATCTCATAATTGGTGCAACATCCATTCAGCCCACAGTACCAGATATGCTGGATTAATCTTACACAGTCTGTTCTGGTTTATACTGCACCGTGATTTTCTAAAGATTGCAAACTGAGACCTGACTGACCTCCTGCCCTAACACGTGTAACACCCACAGTGAAGTTACTGGTCTCACATAACAGCTTTATGGCCAAAAGCTCTGGAGGGGAAAGATAACTGTACTCCCTCTGTTGGTGGAAAAGGAAAAATGATGCTAAAAACATCTTAATCCACAAAGACCACCTTGTCTGTAAATGTTTTTTGCTGCAAAACTTTTGATAAAGTGGATTTAGGGAGACAAAAGGGAGCTGTAAAAAGGAAATGGAATTCTTATCCTATATTTAATAAAGAAATTATTTATTAGTACAAAGTTTTGGAAATTGTTTTTGCCTTTCTGTGAAGGTCTTGCTGTGAGGGCTAATACATTCTGAAGGGTTCTGCTTTGTAACAAGGAAGACAGGAGAAAAAAGGAAGTCCAGCCTTGTTAAAGCGGCATCATCAAAATTTGACTAGATAGTGATATTGCCTAAGCAAGATCAGGCAAACTGCTCATTTTGGGCAGGGAAGGTCTGCAATGTGGCCATGCTGGGACCAAGGGATCTGGTTAGGTAAGACAGCAAATTCCTGAGGATTGTTGTGACCCTCCCATACCTCATGAGCTACACTAAAGCCATGAAGAACCAGGCTATTCACTGTTTTTGAGGGAAGTATCAGTGTTTCTGGGGTGGCAGCTGCTGCTGTAGCAGAGCAGCAAGGGAAGCCCTTGTGCTGCCTAACTCACTGGTAGCAATAGGAGCAGGAAACTGACCTCCAGCTTCATCTCTCACCTCCCCTTCCCTGCAGCATATCTTTCTTTCCATTCTTATCTCCTGGTGTAAATCTTACTTGTAGACACACTATAATTGTTGGTTCTGCATGTTTCATCTGCACTGGGGGTGCAGTAGATGGAGGTAGATAGTTGCATTGTAACTTGACCTGCACTCAACTCAGGTAGTGGGTTATAGAGGGGCTGGCAAAGATATGAGTACCTAGAGAGATGGATGGAACATCAGCAGTTAAATCATTGAGAAGTGTCAGGCAGGTTTGGGACATGACAGACGCCTATGTGTTCATGACAAGTTGTTGCTGATGGCATCTCCCTTGCCAATGGCCCATAACTTCAAGTCCTGTCCTTCACAGATCTTTCACTAAGAAAGCTTGTTTGGGACTTGAATTCTTCGTGGACACGGGCTTTACTGGTCAAAGTTATGGGAAGAGGCCAAGCCAGGAGGCCAGGGTCTTGTTCACATTGCCTCCCACATGCACTGATACATGACACAATGTTCCTTTCTAATTTAGTTTATTTGCTTAATTAGAATAAAAACTCAAGTCTGTTGTAACTGCATGTTTTTGTCCTTAGTAGGTACAGATTTACTGCATATGACAGCTGTGATCTTTGCCTGCTCTCCTGTCCATTTCACTGTGTTCTCACCTGGGATGGTTACTTGGTACCTCATTCCATTGCTGCTGCATCATCTGAATTTTCAGGGTGAAGGTTTTCAAAACAAATTAATTTGCATGATTCCCATTTATGTCAACTGCATACCATCCCCATCTCTGCAAACAAGAAAAGAAAATATATTTTTTCCTCTAGCCAGTTGCACTAAATAACCACCATCTTTCCAAAAATGTAGATCCCCTCACCTTTTACTTTGAATGCTTAAAATACATTATTAAATCACCTAAATGCATTATGTATACAAGTTCAATAGATGTGCTAAAAATACTATAAGATCACTGATTAAGATTATGATCTACTGCATTTGAGAAATAGCCATCAAAAGAAAAGTAAGGGTTGATTCTGTCAACAAGTCAATTAAACCAAATCATAGGTGCATTTTGTTTTTGCACATCCTTAAGAACTGTGAATAGCATTGCCAAGTGGATAGAGAAGACCGGACTCAGGACTACAAATAGCCTTTGAATGATAAAACACAATATATCCCTCTCTGACTCTGACGGGTGAAAAAATACCTGTAGGATGATAGGGGCCAGGAATAAATAACAGTAGAGTGCACTGTTGAAAAAGAATAGTCAGCTGCCTTCATGTTTAAAAAAAAAAAAAAAAAGAAAAAACCCCCAACCTTAATACAACAATTATCATTAAGAATGATTTTTCCACCACCTAACTGACAAGTAAATTATCACGTCTGTACCTGCATGTTGAGTTACTGCTTCACCTTCCCCAGTAAACAAAGAGGGGGAAAAATTGCTTTCAGTGACAATTTTTTTTTTCCAAAGAGCCAAGCTGTTTGTGCTTTCTTCTCTTTTTCTTTCTCTACATGTTTTGTTGTTGAAAAAAATCAGATATAATTAGATAAAGTGGTAGCATAAAGCCAGGAGAGCTTTTGCTAGAAATCAGGGAAATTGTGTCTCATTTATTGTTATCCCTTCAGTTATCTCCCTCCATCAGTTCTTTATTCCTACAGCCTTCCCTAAACATATTAAAAGATTAATTAATATTTAATAAAATAAAAGCCTTTATTCTACTTTATTGAATGTTGAAGAGGTATTAATGAGCAAATGGATACTGTGTCAGGTCATGAATATATGGAGCCTATGGATCCATGTAAATTCTGCTGTACTTCCCTTCTTTATTTCCTGGCATTTCAAAGGAGAGAAACATTAAATCTTTTTCCTCTTTACTACTCTTCTATGAAACAGATATCTGGAGAAATTAATTTTAAAAAGGAAGGACAATGTTCTTACTGCAGCTTTATCAGAAGACAAAAATAATTAGGTATCACAAATAAACATACCAACGTAGAGGGGGCTCATAGTAAAATTTTAAAAAGCTCCAAAATGCTGAAAACATCAGCCTGATGAATCACATCCTAACAGTACCTATGTTTCATTAATGGCATCCTGATGTAACCAGCTTGTATATAAACATTAATGGGACAAACACCTAAAGGTAGATGAGATTAATCGTAACACAAATATTCATAATTCTGCTTCCTTCTACACCCAGAGGTGTCTCAGCCTTGATGGAGAAAAACAACTCTTATGTGCTTGCAGCCAAGGAGGATCCAGAAAAAAACTATCTCGTGGCTCTTCCCTGAGCGGATCCATCCAGCAGGTTTTGTTGAAGCCCTCCCACCAACATCTCAACCCACACCCCCCTGCTAGACTACTACAATGTAGGAGCCCACACCACCAAGTGGCTCAGCATTCCAGCACTGCTTCACCAGCCTTGGCAGGTCCCTCGGGTGCCCCCAGCCGAACGCTGGGGGAGCCAGCCGGGGGTTTGCTGCTGGGTGCTGCAGGTCTCAGCCCAGGACACAAGGCTGAAATGCCAGCAGCCTAGCAGGTCGTGAAGGAGCCGAGGAGCTCACACACCACTCCAGCAGCAGCTCCTGGTGGCAGGACAGGGCAAAACACGGGCTGTGCAAACCTCTGGGGTGGCTCCAGGGGGATCTGCCACAGCTCGCGAGGCAGGCTGCTCAGTGGTGAGGATGAACGCTGAGATTGTAAGAGTCCTGGGTAAGAAGGGTTTACTTCTCTTTTCCTTATTTAAATTATTTTTTCTTATCTGGTAATCTATTTCAAGGTGAAGATATTCTCACCATATCCTATAAAAGCTATTCCATTGTACAAAACGCAGAATTCAAGGTGAGTGGTCAGGAAGAGAGGCTGCACATTACTCTCTAGATCTTCTCCTTGGAAAAGGGAGGAATGCCAGCCCCTTGCTGCTGCAGCTATATATGTCTTTTATGTGAAAAAGCCATTAGACTGAAATCCAAAATTCATGACATGAATATGTCTCTCTTTCTTCTTAGCTGACTGTAAAAGCAGAGTCTATAGCAAAGAAGCTAACAAAAAATGCAGATGCTGATTTGTCATGTATGAAAAAGGAAGAAGTTTTTTGCTATTTAAAAGAAAAGGCTTAGTATCAGTTTATATTGAACAAGAGATTGCTTTCTTATTTATACAACTATAACCCCACCTGCCTTGGATTAGACTTGATGTAGTAACAGACTGTCCTCCCAGTTCTACAGACACCAGGGAGCAGCTCCTGTCACCAGATTCCCGTGACCTTCTGCACAGTCACAGGAGGTTTTTCCCTTCTTTCTCCCTGCATTTTGCAGCCTCTCTCCTCCAGGTAACCCTAAGAAAAGCACAGAGTGTCGTCTGAAATCAGGACTAAGTAGCACCCTCTTAAAATACAGTGAAGCACACAGGCTGCTGCAGATGCAGGACACTGTCAGTGCTGAATGCTGGCTTCAGCTTTATTTTCAAAGAGCATTACAGTCATGCAGTAAAACTCAAACGAAAACTTTTTGATCTTTTACACCATTATTTAGGTTTCCAAATGAAAGTTTAAGCAACCCACAATTTTTCTTAGCGAATACAGCAAGCTTTGGGGATCACTTTCAAAAACACCTCATTTGCATCAATTCAGCTGATCTCTTCCTTGTTGGTGAAGATGAAAGTGTGCTTCTATCTTATGTTTCCCTCTACTCAGACAATGAGGCACTCATTCCTTTCAAAAAAGAAAAAGAACTAGATCAGCAAACTTGTTCTCCCCTTTTTCAGTGTTTCTTTGCATAATTGAAATGCAGGAAAAAATGCACAAAAGCAAGAGGCACAGATGTTTACATCACAGGTACCTCAAATAACTTAAAAATATCCTAACTATGTATAGTCTGTGAATATATTTCATGCCTCACTCACTGAGAATTAGCATTGAAAGTCATCACAGTGAACACAGGGAACTGGATGAATTTCAATCTACTGCAGAAACCAGCCACTTATGTTGTTTGATGTCATCTGCAGTCACATCACTGCAGACATCTTTTGCAAGACTAGTAAAAGAAACGTTGTCATTTTTGACATGGCTGCCTGTCCCTCTTCACTGCTCGAGTGACAGCATTCACAGCGCTCTTCCCATTGCTCTGTGTATATAACAAACCCAGGTGCAGAGATGAGTCTCCCAGGCTTTCCTTTGAAGAATGTCAGATCAGCTCTGCTTCTTTTAAAACCGCTCCCTTGGACCAGCTGACATTTCTGCAAGCCACACAACACTGAGGAATCAAGATTTCAGGCAACTGATACCACTTTGGGGACACACAAGCTGTAATCTAAATGCAAGCTACAAAGCCAAAATTAACAATACATGCAACTGAATGTCACTGGGGTAGGAAAACACACTGCACCATTAAGAGAATTAAGAAAAAAAAACAAAAAAACAGGTATCAAACAGGTGAAATAATTCACACTGAGCACTGCTCTTACTGGCCTCTTCACTTGTCACAGAACATCAATATTGTGTTAATGAACTGCCCTGTGCAAGCTGTACCACAGGACAAAACAGGGGATTTGTGATGATGTAAAGGAGAGAGACCAGTATACCTAATTTTAAGCACTTATTTCAGGCACCCAAACAGGAGTCTTCGTCACCTTGGGCTCTTTCTGTGATGAGTGAAGTGTGGGAGAAACATCTCCAGGGGATGCTTCTGGCCTCTTGAGCTGCGAATTGGCTTCTAGTGGTGCCTCTCACTCTTCATTTCTCAAGAACAAAATGAAAAGCCTTAATTTAGGAATCTCTGACCTTCTCCTCCAAGTCCTCCTCATCCTCCCTTCAAAGGTCTAAAGCTCCATTATGCTTCAAAAACCTGAGAGCAGCACTTGAATGTTGGGATGCAATTTTCTGCCTAGGAACGAAGTTGAGATAACTACTGTGGCAAGGGAGATGCTCAGGGAGCTGCGGTTTTATTCAGAAAAGAGTCCAGAACTTGCCCCAATTATCCAAAGCTGTATGTCTGCTAAATTGGGCTAGAAATGAGTTGGGAAATCTCAGCTCATGTGATGGATTGGTAGTAATGCTTCTTGCAGTGAAAAATAGAAATATTTAAGGCTTTCCCTGGAACTACATTTCTCACACTAGCCTTGTGGAGAAGCAAGAGCTGAAGAAAACCCATATGTGTCAGTATATTTCAGATTCTCATGGGCATCTGGGTAGAAAAAAACTTTTGAAGAGTTCAGTTCAAAAAGCACTCTTTGTCTGTGAATTCATGGCTATCTTTCCAGAAACCAGCCTCTCAATGAAAATTAACATAGTTTTTGGTCTTCAGGGTTACTATTGGTTTACAATTTAGAGATTCTGACTAACCTAATGAAATCACTGCATCAAGAAATGCCCTCATGTATACATAGCCATGCACAGTCAAAACCAGGTTATTTCTCTCCCACACCAATGCTGCACAGATTAAATGTTGCCTGTAAATCTTGCAGAAGAACATTTACATTAAAAAAAAAAGACATATTGAACACTTGAGCAAACAAACAGAAATGGGGAAAGGAGTGGAGGAAATAAAAGTAATAAATGAAATTTAATTCAGCCTTTTATTTTATCCTAAATGGAAATCATTGCAGCAATACTGCACAACAGAACTGGCAGAATTTCTTTTAAAAGTCAAAGTGCATCTAGCAGTTAAAAAGATTAAGGATACACTGTTCTTGATCGTGAATAATGGAGAGAGGTTAGGCTGGCTTTAGTTGAGGCTTTAGTTGTCTGCTTTAGTTGAGGCTGCCTTACTCTGTGCAAAACCAGCTTTCCCAGGCCTCTGGGCTGGGCAATATAAAAGCTCAATAGGATGGACAAACTAATATGCTGTTATTGTTGTCTCTTTGAATGTGATGGATTTCTGATTCACAAAACCTGACACAGGAGGAGGATCCCCATCTCATTTGAAGATCATCCACATATCCTGTTGAGAACTTAAAAGCAGAGAAGAAATTGCAGTAGAACAAGGGGTACAGGATTTCATCAGTCTGTTGTTATTCACAGCTACATCTGCTGCTAAAATTTTAAAAGGCAACTAATTTTTTAAACTCAGATAAAGTTTCTGCTTGCTTCCAATGATTGGAGATCCTTAGAAAGTTACTTTTAAACTCAGTATGGTCACAATATCCATACTGCGGTAAAAGGTGTGGTCTGCTAGAGAATATGCAAAGAAAGGGCTCAGGAATGGTCCTGGAGGTTTAGTATCACTTGTCTGTGAGCATCCATGTGCTGGGAGAGCAACTGTGCTCATGTGATGTGCCAGGGGCATGCGAGGATGAAGTGCACATGCACCCAGACACAGCCCAGTGAGAGGGTCCCAGCAGCAGCTCTGCCAGGGCCTGGTGACACACACAATATATGTATTTATTTTTTTGTGCATATGTGTGCAAGCTTCAGTGCCTGGGCTGAACTTCCCAGCTCCCATCTGCTGTGCACAGTGTGAAACGTCTCACTGTGCAGGAGCCAGAACAGCCATGCATGCTGCAGAAATCCCACTCATCTCGCTATATTTCCAGAGGCACAGCTTGTGCTGACCCCGGGAATGGAGGCGATTGGCATGCATACACCAGAATCAGAGGTTTAGCTGCTGCCTTCCTCTCCATTTTCACCGTTTGACCCGTTGTTTTTCTCCAGCTCAGCTGACATAGACACTGCATTATGCTTACAACGGCAGAGAGTACATTAAGATTCAGGGGATTCTCTACATCCTGTGCATTTTTCACGACATCTATTGATATTATGTATTAAAAGACTAATGATTTGGAGCCTCTAATATCAGGAAATGATGCCTCTAATGATAAATGTTTGACCTCAGGCCTGGAGTCTGCAGCATAGCTTCCTTGTCTGTGTATAGGTTTCCTAAAAGCCTGGCTGAGTAGTGTGTTAGCTAGTGCAGCAGCTGCTTGAGCCTACACCTTTGTCTCTTTGTGGTACTTGATGTTCATCACGGAAGGGCATTGACTGCTTAGGAAACAAACCAGGATAGTACAGCTATTTGAGTCAAAGCATGTGTCTGGTGATGGGAGCAGCTTCATTCAGTATGTAAACGGTCTGCAAAAGAGAAGTTTTATCTAAATTTCCTCTGGTCTGCTAGATGCACTGAATTTTGTATCACACAAGAATAGCTTAAATCCACTCTGCAAGTAGACAAAGAGGAGAAGGCTGATAAAAGCAGATGATTGATCTAAAGGTGCACTGTATTAGTTCATGCTTCATATGAGTACAAGACATTGTGTGGCTGGGGCCTCGAGTTTTTTGACACAAAAGCTTAAAATTTCAGGGCTGTCCACCTTATCATGCTTTAAGACAAAATATGAGTGTACAGCTCACTCTGACGTGCCTCACTGTTTTGCTGGAAACTTGATTTCTTGATTTTCTCCTCATGTTGCACAAAGGATTTTTCAAGAAGAGTACCAACATGAATCTTCAGTCCAAATAATAAATCCCTTCTTTAAGGGAGTCATAAGAAGACATATTTATGTAAATGGATGTTTCAAAGGCCAATGAAATATTAGGCAGACTAAAGAATCTTTATTTTTAACAGTGTTTCAGCCACGTCTTGCCTTCACTGGCAAATGTCTTGCTGTGTAAAGTTTCATTACCAAACTCATTTCTAGAATCCATTCATTGGTCTGGATTTTTTTTCTCTGTAGGCTTATTTACTGTATACAAACACAATGATGTAAGGCTTGCCTCAGGGAACTGAACTAACATCATTACTTTGCAATTTACAGTTTTCATTAAGGTTTTTTTTTAAAACTGCCACTTTAAAAAGACCAGTTCTGAATCCTTTCATTATTAAAGAGCTCTTCATGTGAATATGTGCTCCCAGATATGAACTACTGATCCTCCGAAATCACAAACATATCATAAACATGCTTAATTTTATACGCTTTGAGTGACTCCATTCAATTCACAGAGAAATACGGCTCACATGTTGCAGTTCATCAGAGTACCCAGACACATGCCTAAAGCCACCTTTGTTCAGCAAAACCCTTCTGCAGGCAGATTTTCAGTAATATACTCAATGATATGTTTAATTTTAAGTACATGATTAAGTGCTTTATTGAGCTGGGGCCATCATTTCTTGAATGAGGCATATCAATAAGTACATGTAGTATGGTCTGTTACTTCATATGAAAGGCAATCAAACATGTATTTCCAAATACATAGAATGCAAAAATTAAATTGGTAGAGTAAATCGCTGTTTTGCAAGATATTCAAAATCAGTATTGATTAAAAACAGTGTGCTAGATGGCAGATGCCCTTTTCTCAGTTACGATCTCACAGGAATGCACTACACCCACAATGGGAAGACAGATAGTTGAGAAACAGATCTCTGATTATATAGTGATGATTATATAATCTGTTTTGGCACCATTTACTCAATTAATTATTTAAAGATTCAGTATGTCCTCCAAGATTCATAGAATCTTAGAATCTATAACATTGGAAAATGCCTCCAAGATCACTGAGTCCAAACGTTAGCCCAGCACCACCACGTTCACCACTAAACCGTATCCCAAGCACCACGTCCACACACCTTTTGAACACTTCCAGACACACTGATTCCACCACTTGCCTGGTCAGCTTGTTCCTGTGCCTGATGACCTTTTCCTTTTTCTAATCTGATTGAAACCTCCCCTGGTGCAACTTGAGAACATTTCCTCATGTCCTGTCCCTTGTTACAACCTCCTTTCAGGTATTTGTAGAGAATGATAGATTCCATGACCCTAACTTTTCTCCTCTTCTAATAAATAAGACATTTGACAACAGGAATTGAGACAACCTTCTGTAGTCACTGAGAATATTTTGTTTTCTCTTTCAGTCTTAATCAACAGCAAAATGCAATAGCAATTACATCCTCCCATGCCTTCTAGAAGGAGACAACATTAGACTATTGCATATACAATTGCATAGAGTAGTTACAGTCTTATTTTCAAGTCCCTGTTTCTTCTTACTACAGTCCAAAAGCGCCAGTGTCTGCCTCAGGAAAGGTAGTCCCATTCATTGTATAGTCACATGGATAAAAAAGATCATGGCAGAACACAAGGGCTTCTATATACAGAAGTGTCAAAGGATTTAAATTCCTCCCGGAAAAAAGCTCTACTAATTGACTAACACAAATTAAAAATGAAAGAAAAATAAACTTGAAGCAATAGTATTAGAAAAATACTTTTAGAAGAACAATAGTATTAGAAAAGATGTCCACACTGGTCTCAAAATTACATATCTTGCAGCCTTAGTATGAAGATTTAATAATAATAATAATAATAATAACAATAATAATAATTGCAGGTGAGCTGCATAGCTCACGTTTTGGCTTTACCACAAGAGATTTCCAGGTCACCCCAAACCTTTGTTAAGAAACCTTTTTACTACAGTGGTATGCATTCTTTATTAATATTGCAGACAATTCTGAGAGTCTCATCTGGAAAGATATGGACAGAGATGAGGGAATTATGGAGAAAAAAAGAAAGGCACAAAATTGATTAAATGGTCAAAAGACTAATAAGTGGAGAACGCTGAATAAGGCAACTCTGTTATTCAAATGACAAGAAGGTGAAGAATGTAAAAAACAAGCACAAAGAGAGAATCTTAATGCCTTAAAAAGTAGCAGCATAATTAAAATAAGATAAAATGGGAGAAAGACATCTGTAGTTTTGCTAAAAAGAAACATCCCTTACTGCTAAGACCTATTAATATCTTTTCCTAGAGAAAAGTGGCAGAAGCCCTAGCACCAATTTAATACTAACTGGAGAAAAACGGAGAACACTCTGCAGAAGAGCAGCGCTCCCCACGGTGGTGTGCTGGATGATGAAAGAGGTTTGCCTGACACCCAGTGCTACAGCTTTAATGAATCTTCATTTTCTGAGCCTTCCCCCTTAAAAATGACAATATGCAAGTTATATAAAACATTACAGGCTCTCTTGACTGCTCTAAACTATACTGATGTGCAGGCAGATGTTTTTCACCTGATCCAGATATTTTTTCTATATTTTTTCTCCTTCTGCAGCCCTGCTTTTCCTTGCAGGGTGGTGAATGGGAGCCAGGAGTACACTTGTGAGAGAGCAGCTGTTTTGAACTGGAGCAGGCACACCTCTGCCAGGGTAATACAAAGAGCAGTTAGAGAGCCACTGACAGTTCAAAGTGTCTTGCTTTCATTATGCTGCACCTGCCATCATCCTCCATACATCTGTTAAATTCCCTTCAGAGGAATGTTGTTTTTATGAGAAAAAATGAATAGCTCCCTTTTACTAGATGAAAACCTGTAGATGTATGAAGTTAAGACAATTATTAATATTAAACTAACATCTACCATTTAATAGCAGCTTCTCTTGAGACTAAAGCAGTGACATGAAATACTATTGTTGCAGAAAGAGAGACTTGCAGCTTACAATAAAAGCAATGCTCTGCTTACGTGTGCAGAGCCACATGTGACAAACTGTGGCAGCTTTCATAGGTTTAACGAGTCTCTTTGGAGTTCCTCTCTCTGGTTAGTCATAGGCAAAGCAAGGGAAAAGCTGTGTGCAAATACATACCTCCTGTGAGTAGCTGCACACCTAACAGCAGGAAGCATAATGAGCAAGGAGATGGGTTTTCCTGTGATGTCTTTTCATTGCTTCATACATGACTGGTAAAAAAAACAGGCCAGGAAACAAAAAATAGTCCAAGCCTTTTTGGTTGTACCCAAACTCCAGAGTACAGGGTGTGATACGCAATGACAGGCTTCAAACTCCGCTTTTTACCCCTGGTCACTACTACGTTAAGAACAAGTGTTCCCAATTTGGTCTTGCTGTACAGGAAGTAAAAGAAGTATTTAGTGTACCCCTAAAACTTCCTGCTGCATGTTTGCTTCTCCAAAGTCATCCCCTGACTACACTGCATTGACAGCAAGAGGACATGGCAGTATTCCCTTTCCCATCAGGACTGTTAAGAAACTGACTTAGCTGTTCCCTGTGGTGTTCGTCTTTGCCGCATTGACTAGAAATGTTGTGTCTGAAGTTCACTGGGATATAAGGTGGCTGTTTTACTTCTAAAGATACACCAAAGGGTAGTGAGGTCTGGCATTGTGTTGGGGTATAATGAGGGATTTCATTACCCATGAGAAATATCACTCACAGAATCAAAATCTTAGAATGGTTTGGGTTGGAAGGGATCTTACAGATCATCTTATTCTGCTTCCTGCTGTGATTAGGGAACCTTCCACTAGACCAAGTTGCTCAAAGTCCCATCTGTCCTGGCCTTGAACTCCTCCAGGGATGAGGCATCCATAGCTTCCCTGGGAAAAGTGTTCAGTGCCTCACCACACTCAAAGTAAAGAATTTCCTCCTAACATCTAATCTCAATCTCTGCTCTGTTAGTTTAGAACCAGTCCATCTTGTCATATGATTGTATCCTGGAGTAAAATGTCCCTCTCCTTCTTTCGTATGAGCCCCCTTTAGGTACTGCAAGGTCACAATGAGGTCTCCCCAGAGCCTTCTTTTCTCCAGGATCAACAACCCTAACTATCTCAGTCTGTCTTCATAGGAAAGGTGCAAACAGCCCTCTGATCCTCTTCATGGCCCTCACAGTACACTGATACCACACTTCAGCTTGTGTGACTTTCTCAAAACCCTGACAGCTGTCAGTTGAAGCATGTCAGAGTAACAGTTAGCAAAGTTTTCTTCATGCACTGTTTTTTTTGGTTTTGTGTTACCAAGGTGGAGATTCTGAGTTTATGTTTGGAAAAGATAATTATTCCCTCTTATGCTTTCTTTGTGCAGTTATGCACTGTGTGGGCAGCGATGTGAACTGTACTGACCTTTAAGTTCCGGGGTATCATTCAGCTTTACAGGTCACTTATCAGTGTAGTCAGTGAAACCCATTCTAGTTTCTCCTATGATCAACGCAAAGTGATGGTCAAAACCACGAAGTTAAAACTTAAAAAGTCTTGCATGATGGAATGATCTCCCTCAAGAAGTGGCTTGCTTATCAATTATCACATTATGTGTGCTACCTAAACCAAATAACTGTTGTTATTTGTCATCAGCAGCTACTTTTGGTTCAAGAGTTATTTCTCAAAATGAAGTTGCCTGAAATTGCCTATTTACTACACTTCTTGTTCAGTTTCAGTGTATCCAGTCTTTGTCCTTTATCAGTGATATTTTCAGCCTTATCTCCTCTTTCCTTTCAAAGATCTTTGAAAATTTGCTTTCTCCACTGTTGTCCTGTTTTCCAAGCCACGTGGAAGAGATATCATTCTTGTTCTCAACTGTGTCAATGAAGTGTGCTGGACTATACTTACTAAAATAGATTCAGTAAAATAATTACAAATAGCACCAGAATACTGAGTTCTCATTGAAAGCTTTTCTCCTGTATGGTAAAATTAGGTCCCAACTTGTCTGTGAGACCAGTAACTACATCAGCCTGCTCATAGGAAATCTATAAAGGATCCATCATCTCCAATGTTTCAAATTAAGTTTAGCAGCATAGACTCCTGTATCCATAAAACTCTGAACATTTTGGACCTGCTCAGTTCTTCATCTTCTCTACCGAGATGGTTAAAAGCCACTGTTAAAACTAGAACATGAGCAGCTCCAAGCCCAGCAATAGAAATCTCCCAGAAGGCAAGAGATCTCCCACAGCAGCACTATGCGAAAAGAACTTGACAGAAAATCTGAATTTTTCTTAAATTTTTCAATGAAGCATCTAATTTGCTATTTTTTTTCCTTTTCCTTTTCTTGTTAACAAGACGCCATTTTCAGGTAATTAGTACATTCCTTAAAGATGTACATAAATACCACTGAGAAAGTATCTTTACTGTTGCCTTCATAAGGGAATAACCTTTTGGTAAGTCCAGCGAGTGTGTCTTTCTATGCACTGGTCATCCTACCACCTCAAAACATGTTAACTATTGACAAACCTCCACTGAAAAGGACAGAAGAAGAAAGTTCCCAATTATTATTAAGCTCCCTCATGAGTAATAAAATAAATTTTCCATCAGTTAGAAGAAACTGACCAAAAATCTTTTCTTGCCCGTCATCCATAAAAAGGAAGCAGCAAAATGTCAACTTGTATGAGAAATAGTATGGGGAGGGATTGTTTATTAAACCCCAGACACAGGAGAATTTTGACTAGAGCTTAAAGAGACACCAGAACTTACCTTGC
This sequence comes from Machaerirhynchus nigripectus, assembly GCA_013397975.1. NCBI lineage: Eukaryota > Metazoa > Chordata > Aves > Passeriformes > Dicruridae > Machaerirhynchus > Machaerirhynchus nigripectus. The sequence goes on along the minus strand of VZRQ01004363.1, from coordinate 51,292 downwards.
AGAAAACCACCTGGAAACCACAAAACTGTTTGCTTAACTTTGTGGTTGATTCTTCAGGTGGTATATTTGCAGGTTATTCATGAATCACCAGTTATTTTTCAATATCTAATGTGCAGAATCAGTAAGTTCTTTCCCCAGCTACCTTCATTATTATGATTTTTTTTTTTTGAGATACCTATAGTGTACCACCTTCCTCGAATCTTATTATAAGGCACTTTTACATATTCAGTATAAGGCATTGCTCACAGACAGAAGTAAATCCAACTTCAGTGGACTCCGTACTTCAACTGTCCTGGATTACCCCTGGACAATTATTGTCTCTAACTGCTTCAAGATTCGTAGTGGTATGGAGGCAAATAGCTTTTAAAACAGCTGCAGGAATTCACTTAGAGTGGCACTGCTACCAGTGCCCGGAAATGGCAGTCATTCTAAATGTAACCTCAAAGAGAATAGATATGCTCAAGAGCCGACCAAATACCAGCATCTTTTTATCATGTTATTGATTGTTGAACCAGAAATGATACCACAGTACCTCTTACTAACCTGCTTTCTTTGGTAGTAAAGGGTAACTATAACTGTCTTTTTACTCCAGGGTGAAAAAATCACATTATTATGAGATTCTGTAAAAGCATGCAAGAAGCTATAGTGAAAAAAGGGTGACAGCTACCTGATTAGGTGTGTCATCATGGCATAGGCACCTTTAAATAAACCTTGTTGCAAGGTAGAGTCTAGCATCACTAGGATCCTTGAAAATAAAGCATTTATGGATTATTCACCACTGCGATCAAATAAGCACCTACACATTAAGTCAAATTCTTAAATGATAAATGCTTCTGTGGGTAAACTGAAGAGAAAATAAAGATGACTGTTTTGTTTCACATTTACGTCCTAATTTCTAGCACTCTAAGACTTATTCTGGTCTTGCCTACTTGGACAAAGAGCTGCAACTTTTAAAAACAGAGATCAAAGCTTGATGGGAGAATTACTAAATAAACTGCAGTTGTCACATTTAGAAAGGTGAGCCAAAGGACATGTGTCTGAGGTGGCAAGCTTTCTCCTCTGAGTAGCATGACTGCAGGGAAAAAATGTAGAATTGGTTACAATAGCAGCCTTGCTTCATTTTAAAAGTGGGGCCAGTGAAATTTCGGGTTAGTGGCAGTTCACTCCTATCTTCATGAGGCAATACTTTGGCTAGACTGCAGTGCACTTTGTGATCTAACAATGAATACTTAAACAGAAAATATGCCCCTGTAATAAGCCCCACAGTAAAAAAATTAATATTAATGCAGTGAAAAAATTGTTCTTCCTTTTGAACCCAGTGAGGACTGCAAAGACAGTGATTATTAAAGAATTCAGCTGGTTTCAAAATTGACCTTAACCTGGAAAAAGCTAAGCAGAAGCAGAGGGAAAACTGATTAAAAATTCAATGCAGCATTTCATGGCCTTGGTAACCTGGGACTGGGGTACTCAAGAGCTACTGACAGCTTGCATTTCAAAGCTGATTTGTAAAGTTGCCAACAGGTCAGTAATCAGTAACTTTACAGAGCATGCAGCTGACACAGAAAGCCAAAAAGGAACAACAAAAGACCTAATTGGATCTTAGGACCCAAAAGATGCCATGAATGCATTCATTTTTGGCACTACGTATGCTGCATGTTGCTACAAGATATGGTTATAATGAAGGTGATTTGCATATTTTTCATGAAGTTCGGATGCACTGAATTATAAAAATAACCCCCTAACATGAAACTATTTCACTGGCACTTGGAAATCTTATTTGAAACGTTGACAGAACCACAGAAGTATTTAGTGATGAAAACAAACAAAAAAAAAAGTCCGTTAGGTCATCACAGGCATCTGCCTTCAAATGCTGAATTATTTTCTTCAGCTTTTAAAAAAGTTATTCTTATTTAGTAAGGGAAAGAAACAGTAAAGGAAACCACCAAAGTAACTACAGACTACTTAAAACTTCACAGCATTTAAATCTTTGGACTCAAATGGGAAAGTTCTTACCCAGCTGCCACTGATTTTGGAGAGTTACAGGGTCTTAGAAGGACTATGCATATTGTTTAAGGGCCTACTGGTTAAAATTCCTTCCGTTTAATGCCCCCTTGTCCTTATTCTCCCTGCTGGTTGTCAGCCCTGAGGACTGGATATCATATTTTGTATGCAGAGGTTTCCAGGTTGATGACCGCATGCAAAGCTGCATCCCCTGTCATAAGGCTCTGGGTCTGTCCTCCTGTTCCTTTAGCCGGCGTTTTTGTTTAACATGGGAACTGCAAGCTCTACCATCTTCTTGTTTTGGGTGGTACCATCCTAGATTTCCAGATCCAAAGCTCCTGGAAACACTGGCAAACAGCCATAGCTGTCAGAGGCACAGACTGGACACACACAGGCATCAGACAGGGGCTGTTGGAGTGGGCAGAGCCAGCACTGGCAAACGCTGCCCTGTTCCCAGTCGTCTGTCACAGCAGCCAGTGTACAAACGGCAGCTGGGCTCACACGAGGCTTGAGGCTTCTGACCTCCTTCTCCCTCACAGGGCAGGTGGCTGGGCCCTCTGTTTCCTGCTGCTGTGTAGGGACTGAACCTGTAACGACAGGTGGTCTGTCTTTCAGTGTGCTGGGCTTCGACAGCCCTTAGCCTCAGCACAGCTGGGGTCTGCACAGCCAGAGGGGAATTACACTGCTAAGCTGTAACTTGGATTGCCAATGTCATGCCCAGCCTTGCAGTCCCACCAGCAGCAAGCCAGTCCCTGTGGATGCCTCTAACCAACCCAGGGACAAAAGTCATGCCTTGAGAAGGTGAAACATGGAGAAGCATTTGCAGCACACCAGATACACTCAAGTGGGTCACACTAAGAAAAAGATATATTTCTATGACACTTATAACAGACCTGGACCTTAAAAGTTTCCTGTTGTCGTGGCTGTAGCACTCTTAGCAAATATTTCCATTCCTCTCTGTGGAAATTCTTGTTACTCCTGTGCCTGGTCTTCCTGACAGTCAGTTTGTGACCACCTACCTCTCTATCTATACATATAGCCATCATGTATTTCTGCTAGAATGTTATAGCTGTATATTTGCTGTATTCACTTCAAAGAAAAAAATGTATAAATGTTAACACTGAAGTGCATATTCCGCTGTTTATCATTATCTTGCTCTTTTCAATACACTAATGATAAATGTGGGCCAGTTTAAGGGCTAAATCATTTATTTTTAGGGATTTTTAAAAATTCTTATTTCCTACAAGTTCTCTGTAGGAATTAAACTGTGAGTATCAAAATTTGAATAGGCAATCAATCCAAGGATTTTTGGATACTCATTTATTAGAATAGCAGACTTCTTTACTGGGGCTTACGACCAAGTAATGGTCAGCTTTAGGTTTTTGCTCTTGAAGGAGTTTTCTCTCATGCTTCTAGGAAAAAAGATCTTAAGTCAGTTTGTTGTTATTGGATAAAAAGTACTTCTGCCTTTTGAATTGAAAGATGTAAATGGCAACAGGCAATGACATAAATGAAGCATTGAGTTTTCTGGATATGCACTTTGGCTGCACTTATTGTTTGCTCTGCTAGGGATGCTGCAGCAGAAATGCAAGGCTTGTGCAAAAGGAGTCACCCACAGTGACATGAACATGGGTTTCCTCTACACTTTCCTTTAAAAGTGTTAGTACAGCAGAAGGAATGGGAGGGAAAAGGCAAGCCAAGGCATGGCAAGGCATGGCAAGGCCTTAGGGGGAGTCTGCATACTCTTCCATGGTTGTTGCAAAATGAGTGTATCAGGGCTTGATGTGGTTATAGCAACATGAAGTGTCACAAAATGAATATAAGTAACACAGCTCTGTCATTACAATGCCAGACTCACTCTTCCGTCCCCACCAACTCATTCTGAATGCAAATTTATTCATACCAAGCTCCTGTGAAGCAAGAATCTGATTTATTTTTGAATATGTAAGTGCCAAACTTTAGAGATGGAAGAGATATTTCACAAAATATGGTCAGAGGATATAGCTATAATTAGTGAGAGAAAATAAGAAACCAAAATGATTTTTTTATTGGTGAAATCTTCCTATCTATCAGTAGGAACCCTGTACTTCCATAAGACACATCCATAGGACTAAGCATTGAAAATATTGCTATTTCTGGAGCAGTTGGCTAATGAAACTGGTGCATCCATTGAGCTGAAGGTACTTAAATCCTTTCAAGCTTGGTTTTAATCAAACAGGACACAGAACCAGTTTGGATCTAGGGCAAATAATTTCTCACTCTAGACATATCCTTCCAGGTCAGAGGGCAATTTGTTGACATGAAAGAAATAGGAGGTCTGGTAGCAACTTGCTGCCTACACTGCTGCCAGATGTGACATGTAATTTGCAGTGACTTTTTAGCCCTTCCTACCAGCATTTGGAAGGAAAGCATGCTGTGATGTGCAGGCATGCATGGCTAACTCAGCCACCTAAGGGATGTGCATATCTTGTCAGGCGCACAGGGAAAGAGGCAGGGCTCCACAAGGGCCGTTCTTGCTTGCCCTGCAACACTTGTTCCCATAATTTATTAAGCTGGTGGTCTGTCTCCCCCATTTTAAAAACCCTTAGCAATGGATTAATTCACTAATGTGTTCACACACAAACAAACAAGATTTTGTGAACACATGGGAAAAAGTCCAAGCTTGCAAACCCTCCTTTGTTTCAAATACTAATTGAGGTTGCTAAAAGACAATAGTGTTGATATCTATTGCATCATTTCCAAATCCAGACACTTTAAGAAATTAATAGCTGAGGATATTACACATCTCATACTCACACATAATAAAATCTGAACATAAAATTCCTATCAAATAGAAACCACAACTCCTCCCCTCCTTTGAGCGTGAAATAATATTATCAGCCTGATTTTTCAGGAGCACTTTGTTCTTGCAGCTCCGTAATATTTAAAAATGAAATCATAACTGGTGCTTCAGAAAAACCCTAGCTTTGTTTTCTACCAGAAGTCTAAAGGAATGCCCTTCTTTGAAAGAGAATGTGAGAATAATTTATGCTCACATTAATGTTATGTATTGACCAACTACCTAGTCACATGTAATTTTACTATTATTTGATATTATGGTTGCTCATTAAGGCATATGATTCCAAAGAAAATTCACTTATCAAATTTTAGCAGAATAACAGATAGCATGTTGCAGTGGCTAAGTCCACATTACACCCCCTGTGTT
>VZRQ01004363.1:0-46009 GCA_013397975.1 Machaerirhynchus nigripectus | reverse complement strand
CTGTCTCTGCGTCTCCGGAACGCGCACGGGCTGCGTGTGTGAGTGGCTGCTCGCGCCCGCCTGCGAGGGTGAGGCTGTGTGCTCGCGTGGGTGCTGGCAGGGCACTGCCAAAGCGGCTCTGCGAGGGACACTGTGGGAAAAACGTGGCATCGGTCCGTCGACACCACACACCGGGTTAATAGAAAATTGACTAAGAGATATTTCTTAGTTAAATGCATCCCTTAAAAGAAGATACGTGGGAGGGATTCCTTTTGCCCAATTTTTAGCCATCTGAGAGTTGGGTGCTCAGCCTAAGCTAGTCACTTGCAGTCCTCTAGAGCAATGGAGAGAGACTGCAGTAGAGAGCAATTCATCCAGTCTATCTCAGATGCCTATCTTAAAATGGGATGAATTGCCATTTGGAGGAACTTATCTTTCTCCATTTACTCTAAGGGGAACCTGGACAAATAGCCTAGATGAAACCCTTAACTTTAAATTACTAAATGTAGTGAAGATGAATTCTACTCTAAATCAATATAATACAAATAATACATAAAAGGCACAATGCACAGGTGAAAGTTAAGGCCATTGTGATGAAATATGTATTTTCTTCTTGGTAAGAAGAATGTAGGAGTTTTGCATGCCAGGAAACTTAGAGATTTGCAAGGACCCTAAACTAATAATTTCTTTCTATTCTGCTATTTCTAAGTGAGTAGCTGTGCTGTATTTCACTGAAGTCTTTTAACGTAACTTTTTCAAAAGGGTCAATTGGTTTTCATGTATATGGGAGCAGTTACAGGTCCTAAAGCAAGAATAACAGCACCTTCTGGATTACATGCCACATATGCTAAATTCAGTTGCAACTTTGAAGGCACGGTAGTGATTGTGCTATCTACATCCCCTTCCAAAACAGTCATTTAAAAAAAAAAAAAAAGTATTATATGGTAAGTAGACTAGAATGACTCTTTTCCCTCAGCTTCAATTTCTTTTGTGTAAAAGATGACATCTCCAACATTTGCTTGATGCTCTCTGGCTCACATGTTGAGATTCCTTCCCTGTTCTGACAGTCTCTTCATGGGACTCCCTTGCCACAAGATTGTCTTTCTGGGCCCCCATAGCCCTGCTGGTTACCTCCTCTTCTTCCACAACTTTATGGTAAACAATGAAGAAAGGACGCAGCTTTTCAAATACCAAGTAAGAAATGGAGCAGTAACTGGAGGACTGTAAGTTACTTATTGCTGCTTCCAGTGGATATCACAGTCAAACTGGTCTGGGAAGCAGATCCTGCAGGACCGTGAAGAAGTGCAACTTATTTTACTGGTTCTAAAAGTTTAAGTTACAGAATGCAGAAATCTTCAATGGATTGAATCAATCTCCTTTTAATTTTTAAATTTTTATAAGTATTTATTTTTAATGTGTCCTGGCTTTGCCTGGGATAGAGCTAATTTCTTTTCAGTAGCTGGTACAGTGCTGTGTTTTGGATTCAGTATGAGAATAAAGTTGATAACACGCCGATGTTTGGGTTGTTCCTAAGAAGTGTCTTTCCTAAGTCAAGGAAATTTTTGTGCCTTATGCTTAGCCAGTGAGGAGGAACACAAAAAACCTGGGAGGGAGCATAGCTTGGACAGGTGACTTGAGCTGGCCAAAGGGGTATTCCACACCATACGGCAGCGTGCCCAGTATATAAACTGGGGGAATTACCTGGAGGGGAGGCTGGGTTTCAGAGACAGGTGTCTGGCATTGGTCAGAAGGTGGTGAGCAATTGTATTGTGCATCACTGGTTTTCCTTGGGTTTTATATTATTATTATGACTATTATTATTATTATTGTTGTTGTTGCTGCTGTTGTTGTTTACTATTATTACTATATTTTACTTAGTTTCAGTTCTTAAACTGTTCTTATCTCAGACTGGAAGTTTTACTTTTGATTCTCCTCCCCATTCCACCGTGGTGGGGCTGTGGGGTAGGGGTGAGTGAGTGGCTGCATGGTGGTAATTACCAGCTGGGCTTAAGCGATGACACATTGCCATATTAGCTGTTCGGAGGTAAAACAGTAGGCCTGAAGTTTTAGTATCTTTAATTTGTTACTTTAATTTTTCTAAAAAATAGGCTTTGAATGGGGAAGAGTTTTATATCATTATCACCAGTTTTAGTGTCTCCTATGTAGTAGTTCTCTCCAAGTACTACTAACCTTAAAAGTTTTACTCTGCTCACTGTAAATGTAACTTTGGGATAGAAGCTACTGTTTGTTCAGCAAATACATCGGTGTGTGTGTTTTAAGTAGACTAAATATACATAGACTGTAGGTAAATATAAACAGACAGTATACATAATAAACCAGAATGGCCTTGACTACACCCTCTTCCGAAGGAGATTTGTTGTTAATTGAAATTCTGACCATCAAGTAAGTTCACAAAAGCTGCTCGAAGAGGAGCTTCTTCAAGGAAGATCCAGAGAAGACTCACAGTAGCAAGAGCAATACTGCTCAGTGTGAAAAACTGAAGGACAGTGATGCTAAAAAGGCAAATGTAAACCAGTATAAGTATATAAGTATTTTTATAGTATAGTATAAATTTATAAGTATTTTTCTAAAGCTTTGCTTTTTTTCTGGTAGATTTGCCAAAATCAGTTGATAGAAAGCTTGGTTAAGGCATACTAAAATCCCGTTCATTGAAGTCAGACAACATGTCTTGGACTACCTACTCCTGTTCTGTCATTGCAGATGTTCAGAACAGGAGTATAAATTCCTTTTGCCTTTGTGTATAAATTACTTTGCCCAATGCAAAGGCAGAGGAGCAGGCATGGAACTGGGAGGCACTTTGCAATCTCAGGCAGGCTGGGCAATACCTCTTGCATTATTTAATGCTTTCAAAGGGAGACTCTTTGGCTAGAACCTGGATCAGGACAAACATCACTGTATTGTCCCAGAGATGTTAGATTAAAAGAATTTTAGTTTTACAGTCTCACCACTAATATCATCACATGTTTATGGAAATACCTAACAAATAATTAATAACGCATATATGGGCTAATGAAGATAAAAGGAATGAGAATCTGTGAAAGTTTAACCTGAAATCTAAGAAAATTTCATCAATTAAATTTAATTACATTGAATATTTAAAGTTGCTTTCTGTTTGACATTTTTATTTTCAGTATTTTTTTAAAACATCATTTTTGTACTCTATATCTTTCCTTGTTCAAATTACCAGCAAATGTTATAATAAAAAAAATCTTGAATTGGCAAAACTCCTTCCTGCTGGAGACACCACAGATTAATTTATCCCAGTATCCAATTCATCATATTGATTAAAAAATCCTGTTTAGGTCATCACTGGAAATATTTCTACTGTTCACATTTATAGCACATCAAATCCCAGTATCTCAGAGTCTTCGGAAACATTAATGAATCTTCACATCTTAGGTATAAAATAGGAGGTAATATTCCCCATTTAAAAAAAACCCCAAAAGGTAAGGATGAGGATAAGGATGAGCTTTGGTTACATATCCGTTGTTCCACTCAATACAGGAGATAACTAGATGAAATTCTCTGACCTGTTTTATGCAGAAAGATCAGACAAGATGATCTAATGGTCTCTGATGGCTTAAAAATCTATGGAACTGCTAAATGACTGCTACAGGGCCACAGGGTGACTGACTGGGAGCTGCTGAATTGGACATATCAATAGGAAACAATTAAACAATTACTATGTTCTCTCTATCAGAATAAATATCAAAAATACAGCAGGAAATGGTTTACTAGGAGAGTCCGTGGCTTATTATACTACTTTTTGATTATGATATACTGTTTCCAGGGAAATTGTTCTTAACAAGCAAGTCTACTCTTTAATTGTTAATATTAAAATATTGCTAAATCCATTCCCTGATGGATTAAAACCGTTTCAGATTTACTCAAAGAACACATGCTCATGATAATAACTAATGAAGGAAATACCTGGATGCATAATCCCACAGTTCTATTTGCAAATGGAAGTGAAAACAAAGCTCTGTAGACCTCTCTGAGAGCAAAGTATCTTACATAATATAATGGGAAAGCATGGTTCCTAATGACCTGTCAGACTTCTGACAAGGTCACCATGATGAAGAAAAGCACTGTATAGTCAAAGAATCAAATAGTTAAGAAAATTTAATATTTAGATTTCTATTTCACTTATGATCTTTCTTTTTGAGGACACGGCATTGATTGTTAAATGTAAAGTATATTTTACAATAGAGGATGGACTTTGATGGACTATTTTGAGTCAAAATGTTTAACTGTACAATAAATTTGAAATTATTCTTGCTGTGTTGTATCCCAGCCTCTTAAGAACTCACCAGCAAATTCACTTTATAATATATATATTTAATGCAGCTTGCCTTAGACAAATCTTTACAAATATTTTCCCCTGGTGTCAAAACTTTCATCAAAGAGAACAACAATAGAAGATATCATTACCTAATGCTCTGATGTACACATTGCATCAATTCTGCTTTCAGATGGACTTTTGCATATGCCAGTATAACTTCTTGTTTTCCCTGTGACATCTAGCTACATGTCTCTGATCCTCTGTTTGCTGTTTTCCACTATTTAGCTGTAGTATTTTGATAGGCACTTGCTGAAAACTTTGGGTGACAAAAATACCAGCTCACCATTGGAGAACCAGTTTCTTGAAGGAAAAATAACGCTCCAACCACCTTGTTCCAAACAGCCTGCTCAAGCCCACTAGTGTTTGAAACCTATTCCTCTCTGAGGATGACATCATACAGTCCATTGCAGAGGGCACAGATGTCATCTTGGTGTTGAAAAAGAGCTGCTGCAAAGAGACTGTAGCCTCTCTTTGTCTGTTAAGTGATGGATTGCTATTCAAAGCTGTCAAAACCCACTGCACCTGAGATTCCCAGCCTGCTCTGAGACGACATGGTCTGTTGTCCTCCCTCCCCCCATATTAGGGGTAGATTAGCCTTAGAAATGAAATATAGCTTCTAAAGTCATAGAAGTCAAAGTATTTTGTTAGGTCCAGAGATTAGTTTTAGATCATGATTAGTTTTCTACAGTGTGCAGCGAGAGATGCCATAATGAAGTAGCCATCATTTCTAGTTTTGTACAGACAGCTGTCACAGAAATGGCAGAATTGTTCCAAAGCACAGAACAACTTTCCATGGAGAGGTGAAAGCCAGTGAGGCAAGCAAGGTTCATGTTTTTCGGGACTGAGGCTCAGTAAATGATGCTAACAATTTGTAGGGGTTTTACTGGAGCACAATCTGACCAGTACCAGAAGAAAGGCCCCATTCTCAAGTCTGCCCTGATCTCACACCTCTGCAGCTGCTGTGCAGGACCTCTGTCAGCAGCACCACCAGCCTTCCTGTTGCTCAAATCACAGAAAAGATTAGTTAGAGGGGTTTTATCAATATATTATTAATAAATTTTAGCATATGACAATTATTAATAATTTTTCATTTAAAAACCTCTGAAATTTGATCTGTAAGTAAAATGCTTTCCCATCTCGCATTGTCAAGACCGTGACCAGGCCAAACCTGATTTCAGATGATTGGTTGCCAGATCCATTTAAAGTTTCTGGGTGAAAGTGAGGGTAAACCAGTGAAGATGGATGCCACTTCGTGTTATTTGCAATTGGGCAGAAGACAGGATGCCGCCAGGGAAGCTAATGGTCTGTTAGCTACTCTGAGAGGGCCAAGCAGGGGACAGGGGAATATGGACATGCCAGATACAGTGGGAGCAGTGGGGAGGGAAACTGCATTTGGAAACAGGACAGCAAATTGAGTGAGACTAATGTAGGGACCAGGAGAGATGCAGAGGAGTGGCAGAGAAGCATGAAGATGAGGACGTGGAGTCAGAGTGCTGCAAGAGAACAGAGGAAAATGCCAAGTAGGAATTTGTGAGAAGGAAGTATGGAGGTCAAGCAAATGCTGCCTCATTGGAGCTATGTGAAACCATACAAAGAAAATTCAAGTGGTTAGCTGCTCCTGCATCAGGGACAGAGAAACCTGAGCCTCGTAGAGGCTCCTAGAGGTTCTTAGTAGATAGGGTCTCTCAGATAAGTCAGTTGAGAGGCTGCATTTCTGGAAAGGTTTTTAAGAATAAACTTTTGAAACCTGCAAAATTACTAACAAGGAGATAAAAAGGAACATTTTACATTGTCATTGAAACTATTGACTATTTTGGTAGCTTATGTTTTACAGATAAGCCATTGTTCTGAGAACTGGAATTGCCAGACTCTGTTTCACAGTTATCATTGCAGTGTATAAGCCAGTATAAACCAACTAAGTAATTGCCACTGTTGCCTTTCTAGAAAAAGCTCACTAAGGATACGTGCACTTACACAGGATAGCTGTGAATGAACTTAAGGCAGGTGGATTTTTGAGGTAACATAATCTTTTTCATTCTGTTACATGAGAAAAACCACCTCTAGGATCCTTCTCTGGAGTTTCAGACATCCACTGGTTTCAGAGTGTGTTAATGTTGTACAGTCCAGTGGCTGAAAAGATTTATCTCATAAAGGTTTGCCAATGTTATAGTGTACTGCTATTTTACAGTCCAGCAACTTCCAAGGTTTATCTTTTTGCAGAAACCCATATAAAAGTTACAGCATCTTGGACAGCTTTGATAGGAAGCATCCATAATCACTGAAAGATTGAAAACTATTTGAAGTTGGACACACTAATAATTTTCATTGCTTTCGTGGCAGGTGTCACCTTTTACTTTGGAAATGCACCATGTCAGTGTCCCCCAAGAAGGAAGACAAAACTTCTAGACTGATGAAGAGCACTGAATAAAGTTGTGGGCAGTTTGGAAAAGGCTTTCTTTTTCTGTGACTTTTTCTGTTGTGGTTGTCACATTGAAAAGTTTATGCTAAGATTCTAACTAGCCAGAACTTTTATGCCAGGGAGGAAATCCTTAAACACTCTGTGCTCTTGCTCCCTGGCACCATGAGTCAAACCTGGTGCCAGGTAGAAACCTGGTTGAATGTCACCGCTTGTTACTCTGCAATGAAGGGGAGAGAACAAGCATGAAGAGCTAGTTAAGCTCTGGTTCTAGTTTTTTCTCTCTTTAGGCAGATCTATTCCTACACAAAAGGGGAAATACTTTCAACTAAAAGCTGGTGTTTTGTAGGGTGATCATTAAGCACTGAGAAATCAAAATCAAGTGCTCTTACAGTCTCAGAAATACTTTCCAGTCCTTGGGACAGAATTGTTTCGTTGTAGCAAAGATAAAATAAAATTGCTTTATTAATATTTATTTTCAAGGCCTCAGAGAAATGGGTTTTCAGGTAATTTAATTTTTAATATGTACAATACACAATCATTCTAAGATAGTCATTGTGATAGTTTTGAGTTTTCCAGCCTGTTTCCTAAATGTCTGCAGAAAATGAAAATTACACAAGATATACTTTATCTTACTGTATTTACATAGTCATTCATAAATGGAATGACTGGACTTTATTAAGGACTTCTCACAGCCCATTAGTGGGAATGTTATCCAATAGCTTCTGAGATGGCAAAACTTGAATTGGACAACTTTATTTACATGGCTGAGTAGAGTAATTTCATATACTGTAATGTGTTCATAGAAATATTTTTTACAAGATTTTTATAAAAGTGGATATAGGATGCCATATTCTGTGGGTTTATTTATATATCATGCACCAAATCACTTTCAATAATTTACCGGCAGTCCTGGTCCACCAGGCAGGTCCTAAGTGACCAGAAGGCGGCAAATGTGATCCCATCTTATTTCCAGGGAAGGTCACGGAGCAGATTATCTGAGTACCATCAAGCAACATGTACAGGACAACCAGAGGATCAGGCCCAGCCAGGATGGGTTTAGGAAAGGCAGGTCCTGCTGGACCAGGACGATCTCCTTTCAGTACCAGGTGACCTGCATGGTGGATAAGGGAAAGACTGTGGGTGTTGTCTGTCAGGACTTTGGTAAAGCCTTTGTTGCTGTCTCCCACAGCATTCTCCTGGAGAAACTGGCAGCCCATGGCTTAGGCAGGTGCACCCTTTGCTGGATTGAAACTGGCTGGGTGGCCAGGCCCAGAGTGCTGGTGAATGGTGCCACACCCAGGTGGTGGCCGGTCACTGGTGGGGTTCCCAAAGGCTCGGTATTGAGGCCAGTCCTGTTTAATATTTTTATCAATGATCTGGCTGAGAGGATCAGGTGCACCTTCAGTCAGTTTGCTGACAACACCAAGTTGGGTGGGAGTGTTGATCTGCTGGGGGTCAGGAAGGCTCTGCAAAGAGATCTGGACTGGCTGGATTGATGGGCTGAGACCATTTGTATGAGATTCAACAAGGCCAAGTGCTGGGTCCTGCACTTGGATCACAACAACCCCCTGCAGTGCTACAGGCTGGGGGCAGAGGAGAAGGACCTGGGGGTGCTGGTCGACAGCTGGCTCAACATGAGCCAGAGTGTGCCCAGGTGGCCAAGAAGGCCAATGGTATCCTGACCTGTATCACAAATAATGTGGTTGGCAGGACTAGAATAGTGGTCACCCCCCCGGTACTCGGCACTGGTGAGGCCACACCTTGAGTGCTGTGTTCAGTTCGGGGCCCCTCACTACAAGAAAGACAGTGAGGTCCTAGGATGAGCCCAGAGAAGGTCAGGGGAGATGGTGAAGAGGCTCTAGCACAAGTCCTATAGGGAGCAGGTGAGGGAGCTGGGGTTGTTTAATCTGGAGAAAAGGAGGCTCGGAGAGAATGGTTTCATCACTGTCTACAGTTACCTGAAAGGAAGATGCAGGAAGGTGGGTGTCAATCTCTTCTCCTGGGTAGCAATACACAGGACAAGAGGAAATGGAGGTCTAGATTAGATATTCAGAATTTTTTTCATTGAAAGTGTTGTAAAGCACTGGAATGTGCTGTCCAGGTTAGTGGTGGAGTCATCATTCCTGGTGGTGTTCCAGACCTGTATGGATGTGGATCATCGCTGAAGATATGTTTTAATGGTGAACATGGTGGGGGTGCTGGGTTGATAGCTGGACTTGATGATTTTAAAGGTCTTTTCCTACACTTAGGTTAGATTTTATGATTCTATGATCTGCTAGTGCTGCTCTTACTAACTGATGTTTGTAAGCTTTTTTCTGCAATGTCTTAACTTCTATGGTAAGTTGGAAACAGAGACTTCACAAATACTAACTGAGATGTGAAGAAGGAGGAGCTTTTGAACAGTGGTCTAATGGACCATACATAGATTTTAAAGAAGTGATCAGGCATGTAATCAGAATCCCAATCAATATATAATTTCAAGTGCAAAGATCCAAGGCCTAAGCCTCTAAAAACCAGATTTTTCTATAGATGAGTATCCTCATGAACAAGTCAGGCCACATCAAACTCTCTCTCAAAGAATAGAAAAATAAAACCAGTTTACAGCGATGAGGTACTGTATTACAGCAATAAGAGTAGCAGAAGTTTCTCTGTCGAGTGCAAGGAACATGACACTAATTTTTGTGAGTGTGTGAGACTGCATGGGAGGATGAGCCCATGCAAAGATCTGACTACCTTTCATCACTCTTACAAGTTTGCAGTGTTGTCCTTTATGTGACTCTCTCTGTTTCAAGCAATTAAAGACACAAGTGAGGAAAATGAACAAGATAATTGTCAATAAGGCGAGATATGTATTATTGTTTGAAATTTGTTCCTCAAACTATATGTAGAAGTCATCAGCATTGTAGAAGACAGATATCCTTGACCATGAAGGAAAGTTTTAATCTACAAAATATATAGGTTAGTTTGTCCTAAATCCCCAAGACTTCAGCTGCAGTCCTTATTTATCCATTGTCCTTTAGTTTCTAGTATTTCAGTCTGTATGAAATCCTTTTCTTTGAAGTCTGTTGCCAACTCATTAAATTTTCCAAACTTTCCAGTACATGGATTTATGGGCAATTAAGAATTTCTCAGACTCAGTAGTCAGGAAATATAGCTCATTATCTGTTGCAAAGGCATTTGGCCAATATAAGAAGATTCTGCAACAGAAAAATTGTTTCCTAACAGTGTTGCCGAGTCTCTTCCTTTTCAGATATTTTGTCCCAAAGATTTTTTTTCATACCTACAATGGCTCTAATATGAACAGCTCTTTCATTGAAAGAAATGGCTGTATTTTACCCCGTTGCTTTCAAACGGTAAATTTACTGAGCTCATCTAATGGCTCTGATATAATAGATGAAAAAACTCCATTGTCTGAGCACAGGTCTTGAGACATATTTTCAGACAAATGTTTTATTTTATTGCCTTTTTCTCCGTATTCCTGGTAATATGTACACAGTATGTTTGTGTTAATGTATTTTCTCCAAAATCCAAGGTCCTGTGGTTCTTTCTGCCAATTCTGCCATTTGTTCAAAATCTTTATTCTTAAATGGCAATTTTCATTTTAGACCTACAGGAAATGTGTCTGAGTGTGTCACTTTTTAAGGGTAGATTTTCTGAGCCTTTCATCTTCTACCCCTTGGATAATTTTCCTACTTGGTTAAAGCAACATCATTTCTATCGAAAGACTGCTCTTTTGAAATTTGTCACTGGGTGGTTCTCTAAACTTTATTAGCAGTTTCTAACAGTACCTTTTATTTACTGGACAATTCTTCAGTGCTTTAAGTAGCTGGTGCTGTAGCAAAAGCAATCACACAAGCAGTTTTGAAAGATTTATTGTCTGGGTGCAATTTTTTGTGAATGGACTTGCTGCTCAGACTGTGTTCAATGTAGTTTGTAAAAGCATCACAAAAACAAGGGGCCTCTGAATTAAGACCTGCATGAAACCACTTTGAGTGATGCTGGGTTCCATCCAGGGTCAGCTCTTAGCACCCAGATACAAGCAAAAGATCAAGTCATGGTGCAAGGCAAATCGTGTATACCTACTTGGTCAAGCACAAATCTCACTAATGTTATTCAAGTACGTAAGTGTTTGCAGTTTCAAATCCCTTTCTTGGTGAAAGTATTTTCCATGCTCATCTACATTTCTAAGTAAAAATCTCAGAGATCTTTAGGAAGAAAAGAAAAAAAAACCCAACTTCTCTTTGGATTAAAACAAATCACCATTAACCAATTTATGAAACGACTTTCTTCGGTGTTTCCTGAACAAAATTTCTGGTTCTCTGTAACCTTTAACTACTGCCTGAATCTTCCTTAGAAACCTGGTGAAAAATGTCTTTGTATGTATTTCCAGAATGTGTTTTAAACTATTGACTAGTACCTACACTTCTTCCAAGAATCTGCAAGAGTCTTAGGTTTCCCCAGAGCTACTGGTATCTGTATGCAAGATGTAGCTATAATCTCTTAATAAAAGCAATCAAATTTTTAATTTCATCAGGGTTGCTTTGTGCACAGGCAACTAATCATTACTGAATTAATAAATAAATACAAAGACAGAGGAAAAGAGAATATGTCTATTTATAGACAGATTAAATGACCATAAGAAAAAAAAAGAGGACTACTCAGTTTTGAAGTACATTTTCAAGACAATAAGGATTTCAGAGTTTGTTTTTCTTCTCTCTATCTGACAAAGAGCCCTCCCTCCATCAGAAACAGCTTCTACCTCTAAAAGCTGTTGATAGGCAGTGCTAACAGCATCTTACTACTCTTACTGATGGTGCCATCATATATATACATATATGTATATGTCACATTTACATACTTACCTATCATCTAGATGTATATGTGTAGAGATGATTATGCGTATATTAAATATTTACATATACATCTTCATATATGTGCATATACATATACATAAATTCAGGAAAATCACATGATCATGAGTGCTTTTTCAGCCCTCTGCAGTATGCATGGTATAGAGTACAACCACCAGCTTTTACTAGAGGAAATAACAATCTGTATATAAAATACTCTCCTTCAACGTAGATTTTCTTAACAACCCTTTTCACTCAAAACTGCTTGCCTCGCAGTAAGATCTTTCAGTTTCAGTTCCGTTTCAGTTCAGATTAAAGAAATGAACCAGTGAAAGAAGAAACAAAATGCATCTTTACACAGCCCATCTCTTCGTGTAAAACATATACAACACACAAACACTGTCAACAGCCTGGCATCCTGTCCCACACATTTCTATCACACCACATGCATTAATAAAAAGCCCCTGTATCCAATGACAGCGCCTTGTTAAAGTTCCAACATCAATCATGTTTTTAAACAAGTTTTGTTTTGTGTGTCCCTAATTGCATCCTTTGAAAATATGCCAGAAAGGTGAGATACTATTTTTCCTTCTTTTCTCTTCTGTCTCTTTAATTACCCTTCCCTGAAATGAACAGGCATAGAGTAATACACTGTTACGGGAAAGTTTCAATAGAAAACTCTCATTACTGAGATTTTTATGGGACATTTTTACTTAAAGTATCTGGGATAGACACAGCTTTGGAGAGTGAAAAGGTAAAACCTCTGGCAGAGCAGCTGCTTGTTTGACACCACGTGCAAACTCAAGACACACAAATGGCCCTGCCTGCAGAGGGAAATGGGCTCTGACAAGTGGAGGTCAACTAAAACATTTCCTCTTCTCAGTGTTCTGTTGGGCCTCTCCATTTACAATTTTCTCTCCCACCATGACAGTTTTAATTGTGACACTTTTGATGCACATGAAGAAAAACTGCTCACATTGGCTCTAACTGCTGTACTCCAAAGGGGTCAGTGTACTGGAATCTGATTTTTGCAGAGAAAGTTTCAGCCTTTGCTGCAGAAAACAAAATTTAGTTAAGAAATTTAGGGCTGTCATTTCAGCTAAGCAGGAGTGCAGCACTCTGAAAATCATGTTCACTGCAATATGAGCACATAAGTAACATAATTACATCAGTGCTTTCCAAATAATTTGATGCATCACTCTGTCACTGTATTCTGTACCTTTGGTGATCTGCTTAACTTTTGGCCTTATCTCATTCGCCTGCTAAGCCCTCTTGAATAATTACACAGTACAGCTATTTTAAATAAAATAGATGTGTAGCAATTCTCCCACTTTCTTTTCTGTTGCCTAACAATGGCAGGGGTGCAAAGGCAAGAAACTGCTACAAACCCTGCTTTGCTTTCACACAGAACGCATGGAATGAAAATTGAGAGACACAGCCAGATGCCGCAAAGGTAACATCCTCTTTCCTTTATCATCTCATCTCATTCCTCAAGGCAGCCAATCTCCTATCCCCTCCGTGCCAGTGACAGTAATCCTATGCGAAGCTGTGTCACCATATAACCATTAAAGAGAAGCAGCAGTAGCAATAATACTCAAGGTGCCTTTCCTATCTTACCTTTTAAAAAGATCAAACTTTGGTACATTCTGGGAAATAGGGGTGGTTAGATCTGCTCTGTGAAATTGTACCTTCATTGAAAAAGAAAACAGACAGAGACAGAGCTACTGGCAACTGTTCTGATTTTTAAAAAATCATGCTGGCAATATTACAGAGAAAGATTAAAAATAGTTATGTACATGTGTACAATCACACAAATAGATAATTGAGACACCAGAACTACATTGGCTTTTTTTGAGAGAGTACCATATGAGAAGATAATGAGTAAAAACTCCAGACAAGTAGTCCCTATAAACCTCCACACCTGGTAAGCTGCAGCTCCCATCTGCCATCCTCCTTGCTTTTCTCGGTGCAGTTCTCTTTGTATAGAAATAGTGTATGTTTGTGTCATCATGGGATCCAAGCACACTGTTGGGATTTAGATAATAATGCAACTGATCCCTCTTTGGGCTGTGTCAGTGTGAGCATGAGGCACACTGATGTGCGGACATGTGCAGAGAAAGTCGGAGCAGGGCCAAAACGTGTGCCTGAACACCAGCCTCCCTCAACCTGAGCCTTCCGTGGGCTCACGTAAATAGCCATATCCTGACAAATAACACACACAGCTTTCCACACTCAGGCAGTGGAACAGCCATGGGTATAAATGCTTTAAGTGCTGTGTGAAGGAGTGTACCACCAACTCCCACCTCAACTCACCAGACAGTGATTCACAGACTTTGCGGGTCCCACTTGCAACACCAGTACAAGTTTTAAACTCACCACCTTGCTTCCAGAAACAGAGCACAGTGCCCCAACACTCATTCACAGTCTGGAGCAGGGCACTGCTGCCCCTGTTCCGTCTGCATCAGGCTGCTCCTTCCTTGTTCCTACAGCCACCTTCAGGACCTCCAGCGTCCTTTCCTCCAGCTTCCTTTTTTCCCTCCTCCTAAAAACATTTACTGCTCCACATTGGTCCTTACAGCCTGCTAAGATGAGCCTAATTAGCTTATTCCCATATCTTCCCTCTTCTTCTGGAGACATCTGCAGGCCTTATGTTAAGCAGTGCCCCATAAAGAAACAATACTGAGGCCACTAGTCATCAAGATCAGCCTCTGTGCTGACAGTCTTTTCAAATCTATTTGGATTTGCTCCAGTGGTAAATTTCGACCCTTGGGACAGCTTAAGAATTTCCCCTTTCCCTAAAAAAAATACTAGGATTCAAAATAGGTCTCTATAAATATAGACCTCAGCTGCTCATGTATCTGCTTTGACAAGAATGACTATTAAGGTGATAAGAACTTAAAGCTTAAACAACCAGAGGACAGCTTATCTGAACATGCTAAAAAACATTTCCTGTCAAATATTTTCCACCCCTGTGGAATACAGCTAGGAAAATCCTAATTCATATGAAAATATTGGTGTGTGTTTTTGTTTCCACTAAACCTTTTCCCCAGGAAGACTTGCCAGTTCTGGGCCCCTCAGTTCAAGAGGGAGAAAACCACAAAACCCAGAGCTCCATGGACATGGGAGCTGCAAAAGCCATGCCCAGGCCAGCGCCGCACTGCCCCAACATTGCTCCCTCCACACTTTTCTCCTTTATCCCAGACTCTCTTGCCATGCAGCTTGTACTGCTCTGCCTATGGTTAGTGTTACACTTAGGGTTAGAGTTAGGGTTTTGGGTTAGGGCTAGGGTTAGGGTTATGTTTAGCGTTATGATTAGGGCTAGGGTTAGGTTTAGGGTTAAGGTTTGGGGCTGGGGTTAAGATTAGAATTTGGGTTAGGGTTAGAGTCAGTTTTTGGGTTTATGGTTTGGGGTTAGGGTTAGCATTAGGGTTTGACTTGGGGTTAGGGTTTTTGGGCTAGGGTTAGGGTTAGGGCTAGGGGTTAAGGTAAGTTTTAGGGTTATGGTTAGGGTTAAGTATATGGTTAGGGTCAGTTTTGGGGTTAGGTTTAGGGTTAGGTTCTGCGTTAGGGTTAGGGTTTGGGTTAGGGTCATGATCAGGTTTAGTGTTGGGTTATGGTTAGGGTTAGTTTTTGTCTTCTGGTTAGGTTTAGGTGTAAGTTTTGGGTATCTGTTACATTTTGGCTTAAGTTTAGGATTATTATTAGGTTTTGGTTTAAGGTAAGGTTTGAAGAAACTACCAATCCCATATATCCAGGGACACTGCTGCTGCAAGGGTATGCAAATCTAGCACTATGCTGCCCCAACATTGGTCCCACCACTCTTTTTCCTTGGCACCAGCCTCACCCCTAGGCTGCTTTTTCTCCTCCGCGTAGGGTTAGCGTTACCCTTTGGTTTAGGATTATGGTCTAGGGTTAGGGTTGGAATTAGAGTTAATGTTATGATTTAAGTTTAGAGTTAGGGTTAGGGTCAGTGTTACACTTAATGTTAGGGTTGAGAAAACCACAAAGCCCAGAGCTCCAGGGAGAAGCTTCTGCTGCAAAAGGCATGCCAAGGCCAGCGCCGCTCTGCCCTAACATTTCTCCCTCCACACTTTTCTCCTTGGCACCAGCCTCACTCCCATGTGGCTTTTGCTGCTCCATCTAGGATTAGGGTTATGCTTAGGGTTAGGTTTGATAAAACCACAATGCTTTTGATTTTTTGGGCAACCTGTGCCGGAGCTGGGTCCCCCTCACAGTAAGACCATGCTTCCCAGTTTCAGACAGCACCTCCTCTGTTTCAGTTTTGTGCCTGTTTGTTTGTGTTTCTATGGTTCTGTCACTGGGCACCGTTGATAAGAGTCTGGCTTTGATCTGTTTGCACCCTCCCTCCAGGTGTTTATATATGTTAATAACATGCCCCATAGTTTTCTCTTCTCTGAACTAAACAGTTCCAGCTCTCCTAGCCTTTCTTTATATGTGAGGTGCTCCAGTTCCTTAATCGTCTTTGTAGTCCTTCACTGGACTCTCTGGAAGAACTCTGTATCTCTTTTATTCTAAGGAGCCTAGAATGGTGCCAGGAATGGCCTCATCAGTGCTGAGGGGAAGAATCACTGTTGTGATACCTGATACAGCCCTAGCTTTATAATTTAAAAATTATTTTATGATTTTAAAATTCTTATTTTAAAATTCTGGAATTATTCCCACATTCTCTCCAGCCTAATTAATAACTTCCTGTGACATACTGCAGTGCAGTTCAGATAAGAGCACAGGAGAGTGAGGATGGTCATACTGATCAGACTAAAGGTCTATTTGTCAATAGCCCACATGTATAAGAGAGAATAAAAATGGGCTGAGTATGCAGCTTTCCTTCCCTTGAAATATCTCCTTACCTCCATGGCTTGCAGACTTCCTAATCAAAATAGGTGTCTATATATTAAATAGCTTTAAGGGACTTTTCTTAAACGTTTTTTTTTCTGATTGCTATATTAATTTACATAAACTTTAAGCATCATTCCTGTATCAAGGAATCCTTCAGGTGATGTGTGGTAGATTAGATCAGCTGTGTTTTCTGTGTCTAAAAAGTGCCTTTGCCAGGAATAGATAGCAGACTGGTCTGGCCAAATTTCTCTTCAGAAAACCTTTTACCTTCCACTTACCTCCAGGTCTTCAGTTTTTCCTTCCTTGAACTCAGACAATAGTGCCTGTCTCTGTCAGCTCACTTTTTGTGTTTGGTTAAATGTAAGTGCTATTCTTCAAACCCCTTATACAATCATACTCTGCTTAAAAATCTCTTACAGGCTGGATCATGAACAATCCCACTTCTGACTGTGCATCAGCTCTTTCAGGACACTGAGCAAACTCAGCTCTTTGAGTTTTCTTCCCACTACACATACAGTAACTTCAATTTCATCCTTATTGATAACTAGCTCTAGCAGCAGAACTACTGAATCCTGGTCTCCTATTGCTTTGTGAAGCCCAGTGTTAAGATCCCCTGGTCATTTTCTGATGTCTGAGAGGTGCTGAACTCATGTTGTAGATTCGGAGCAGTAATAGGGCTCTTCCATTTTATTCAGCCATTATCTTTGGGTATGCCATTCTGCTTCCAAATGTGACTGAAATCAGCTGACTGATTTGAAAACTGTCTCATGAACTGCTGGAGTGAGGCACAGGAGAATGCAATATTTAGATTTGGCTTTTTTTAAATGCAGAATTGAGTTTTGACTGTTATCACCAGGAACCCTTCCATTGTTACAAGATTGTTTATTATCAGATTGCAGATAAACTATTTGTGCTTCATTAGGATTCGTACTGAAATGGCAGACTTGTGGCAAAGACTGAAGTTTATACACCCTAGCATTATACACTAGAACAGCTGGAAGTGTTATTCATAAAAAGTTGCTAATTAAAGAAAAAAAAATGTTTATCATAGAATAGAATCACAGAATGGCTTGGGTTGGAAGGGACCTTAAAGATCATCTAGTTCCAACCTTCCTGCCATGGGCAAGGACACCTTGCTCAGAGCCCCATCCAAACTGGCCTTGAACACTCCCAGGGGTGGGGCATCCACAGCTTCTATGGCCAACCTGTTCCAGTGCCTCACCACTCTCACAGTAAAGAATTTATTCCTAATATCTACTCTAAACCTACTCTCTTTCAGTTTTAAGCCACTTCCCCTTGTCCTGTCACTATGTGCTCTTGTAGACTCCATCTTTCTAGGAGGCCCCTTCAGGTACTGGAAGGTCTCAATTAGATCACCCCAAAGCCTTCTCTTTCCCAGGCTGAACAATCCCAGTTCTTTCAGCCGTTCTCAGCCAAGCCCATGCAGCCACTCACTTACTCCCCCACTGCTGGGATTGGGGAGAGAACGGGAAGTGTAAAAGTTAGAAAACTTTTTTTCTTGAGATAAAGTCAGTTCAGCAGGAAAACCTAAAGCCACACACACAACCAAAGCAAAACAAGGAATTAAATCACTGCTTCTCAAGGACAGACAGGTGTTCAGCCATCTCCAGTAGAGCAGGGCCCCATCACATGTAATGGTGACTTGGGAAGACAAACACCATCACTACAAACATCCCCACATCCCCACTTCCTCCTTCTTCCTCATCTGCTTTGTATACTGAGCATGATATTGTACGGTCTGGAATATTCCTCTGGTCAGTCTGGATCACCTGTCCTGGCTGTGTCTCCTCCCAACTTCCCATGCAGCCTAGCAGATGACAGTTCCAAGGTTTCAGTCTACATTTGGTTATTAAAATGATGTTTTACTCCTTGATAACTGACAAAGGCATTGTTTGTGAGTTTTGAGTCATTATTTGTGCATTACTGGAAGTTAATCTTTCACCTACTGCTCTATGAGCTTAAATTGATAAAAGCTTGTGATTATTTCTTCATTTATTCCTTGATATTTTTTAAAAGTCAAATTATTTTCAAATCTTTAAGGAAAATTCCTCTATAGCTGTGGGTGGAAGGAATGAAGCTGGTTAAGTAATTCTGAATTCATTTTGGAAAACTTCTCTTTTGCTACATAGAAGCATATTTATGTTTTTAATTAAAAAATAAAGAGGCTATAAATTGCTGGTCAATTTTACAATGTTCTGTCACCTTGCATTAATGCAAATATAGAAGATATATTTCATAAAATAAATATATGGAGCAAGGATTCATGTGGCATGCTGATAGTCTCTCTTTTTACAGTACCTAACACAACATATCTGTAACCTAGCTGATGTCTCTCAGCTCTACAGCAATATGAATGTTAATAAATTCCGTCTGCTAAAACTTGGTGTTCAGAGAAGGATTACTAAACAGGTACTTACATAAGCATTATCAGAGAGTTGTACCTATTTTATATAACTGGTAAGTCATTAAGCAGAATAGGGAAAAGAACAATACACACAGCACTTGCATGCCACTTGGCTTTTCTATATGTAGACTAGCAACTCAGGTTGTATTCAGAAGAGACACAAAGATTATAATAATCAAATTTGCTTTTTCAGTGCTGTCACCCTTACTGGGTTAGCTGCACATCAGATCCCTCCTTGCTCTCTCCCTGTCTCACGTGGGCCTTCCTGGATGGCAGAGGAGCTGCTCCATTGCCCCTGAGGTTAAATCCTGCAGATCTCTGACTCACGGCCTTGTCGCCAGCTGCAGAGGACTACCCAGCCAGCTGTGCCTCCACAGCAAACTGTGCTGAATTTAGTGCTTGAATGGGACTCTTTTTTGGTTTGACTTTCATTAATAGATGCAATGACTCAGAACAGCTTTTTCAACACAAAAGTGCAGCACTAAGACCATATGACAATAAAAAATGTCCTGAAACTAGAAGCAAATGAGTAAAGGTTATGTGATCTAAAACTTAAGTAGGTCTAACTCATGTCAGACACCATCCCTAGAGAATGGAAAGTCTAACTCTATTCCTCTTCTCTCTTTTCCCTTTTAGAGCTCAAGATTTTTCAGATGTGTAAAACCCCTCAGAGCAACTGAGCTCCTAGTTATTTCTCAGCAAGATACTCCAACAGGGGACACATGAAAACCATTGAAAAATATTATTTTGTCTACATTCTTTCCATCTTAAAATCTGTTTAAATCTGAAAAATTTTCTACATGGTCTCTCTACCAATGCCCAGAAACATCAATTTGTGTCAGCTCAAAAATCTGAAAAAATAGAATTTTAAAAACCCTGCAAAACAAAATTAGACATAGCCTTTTAAATCAGCAGGTTTTAAAAAATGCCCTAATCTTAGCATGATCAAAGTCAAGAGGATAAAAGGTTTTGTTAGGTTCAGACACATGGTCATTGTTCGAAATAGAAATGATGATGGAATATTAACTCACACTTCTTCAGTTTCAAGATTTCTGTTTTATCATGCACAATGCATGGAGGTAAACCCACAAAACATAGAATTCAGTGTCTGGGAGCACCACCTAATTCTTCATGATTTCTAAAAGTAAGGAATGCAGCCTTCTGAAGAGGAGATAAAAATGAACTGGGGCTGGCAAAGGTGGGAACAAGACACACATGTTTGAGTTAGGGTTCTAAACAGCATAATGCCAGAATTATTGTTTCAGGTTCTCTCTTGTTAGAGGAAGGGAACCCTGACGTATCATTTATGCTATAGCCATGAGGCCCCCTTCACCTTACAACTCTCTGAAAAGTACAAGAAAAACACAGTGGATCATAATTTATTTAATAGTGGACCACACTGACTTTTAAACTATTAGACTACTCAAAGAACATTTATGAGAGAAGGCAGCAAACCCATTATTTATATCTGCATGTAGTGGTTTGGTACATCCAGTTTCCTTTTTGCAAAAAGGTGACTAGCATATAAAAATTGTGAACTGCTGCCCAAAAGGCAGATTCTTCCATAATTGATCGTTAATGTGTTTCTTGTACCTTCTTCTGAACAGCCAGTATTGGCTGCTGTCAGGGACAGAATAATCTATTAGGCAAATTCATACTGATCCAGAGTAATGTGGTGATTCCTAAATGTTGTTTTTGCTAAACTGAAGACAGAATATTAAGTATTTACTTAAAGAGAAAGGAAAGCAGCTTTTAATGATATCCTATGGAGTTCACAGATGAACATGTTTGCTATTATTGCTATTGTTCCTTTGTGGATGCTCCTGATGCTGATTGTAAGATCTGGTAATTTTTCATCCCCTGCCCTTGGCTGTACCTCTTGTGTTATTTCAAACAAAAACCACAAAGCAGTGACCCTCCAGAAACAGAATGTCATTTGAGATGACAAATTCTGTCATCATATGGTTGTAAATACACCGTTTAAAAGAGTTAAAATACATATGCAAATTGCAATGATAGTATTCCTAAATGTGCCTGCAGGAACATCAGGTAGGCGCAATCAAGGAAGAAAAATGTTGCTGTTTTAGGGACAGCACCTTGAATTTAAAGACAGGGCTGCAGCTGAGGGCTGCAGAATGTAAATTCACTTGTTAAACTGCTCATTTATATATATTTAAAAGCAGAGACTATAATTCAGAAAAGCACCATACATATTCTTAAGTACCTATTTACTGGAAAATAGAGAAGGCTTTTCACCACATGCCTGCCATGATTGACGGTGGTCAGTGAGAAGAGTCTGCTGCAGTGAGAAAAGTGTACTGGCAGAGCTGAGGTATTTGACTGAAGCAGCTATGCTGGCAGTTACTCCCAGTATTGACACACATCCTTTCCACTGATATAACTATCTTCTTTTATAGGATGTGGCTTTGCTAATTGTACAGCTCACATGCTTCCAAATCGCACTGCAATTGTACAGATATACCAGCAGCTTTGTCCTAACAAAGAGCTGTAAGAAGCCTTTTCTCAAACAGTTTGCTAGGTAAGGACACTTTCCAGAACTAGAAAAAAAGAAATAAAAGCAGAGAAATATAAATATGCTGTTATTTAATGCCAGCTGAACTCCAAGGATAAAAGAAAACAAAATATACAGCAGGCTGCATTTCACTGGGGAAAATCTTTCAGTTGCCTGATGGGAGTTTTCCTACAGAACAATAAAATACATATCTATTAAAAGATGAATGGCCAAATTTGGGTGATTTACCACTGCCAGGATTCACAAACTCATTTTTAACTGCCTGTTTCTCAAGTCAGTCCTGCTGTAGAGAAGTGGGCTCGATGCCAGCCCAGCCATGTGCCTCAGTGCCCCGGCACATGCCAGTCACACACCAGCCTGCACCCACCAGCAGACACACTTCCCCCTGTGGCACGGAAAAACAGGCAATGTGCTCCTGGGAGAAGACTGTTTGGAAACAAGCCTACAAAATTAGCATTGTGTCCTGGCCTTATTCCCAGTTTTCACTTGAGGTCCCTGTAGTGAAATGCAGTAATGGAGCAGCTTGGGACAGTGGACAAGCAGTACTGGTGTGTCACACCAATGCAAAAGTTCATCTGTTACATTGTAGGACTTGTATAATGCAGATCTCATTGTTTCCTTCTGGCTTCAAACCTCCGGAAGGACCTGTGATGCACAGAAAATATAGACTTTATTTAGAAAATAGCTCCCACTTCAGGAATAACAGTGACTTAGATGAAATCAGACATAAATGCACGTATGCAGTCACTATGTTCTGCAAGTGGTTTCATATGAAGCATTAAAAAATTATCACTTTAAAAATTCTTTGTAGTGTCAACAATTTCAATACATTCAATTTACATGAGTGCTTTTGTCAAAGGCAATGAATGTAATCTATTTTTTTTTCTGTTAGCTATGTGTTTATGAGAGTATTTCTGTATAATAAATATAGTTAATTTATATGATATATTAATTTTTATATGAATTTTTATATTTCTATATTAATTTTTATAATATTTGTGTAACATGTTTAAGTTAATAACTTTCTGCATAGTCAACCAGTCTTGCAAGTTGTGATGGAAACATTGTCAGGTTTTAGTCGTTTTTAATACTTCAGAAAGGTTTACAACTTTTTCTGACAAAATCCCTGAGATTAGCCCAGTGCTGAAAACACCAAGGTTGGGGGTTCAATCCCTGTGTGGGCCATTCTCTTAAGAGCTCGACTTGATGATCCTTGTGGGGCCCTTCCAACTCAGAATATTCTGTGATTCTGTGAAGTATTAGTTTAACATCTTGACAAGATGCAAAATAATAAAGAATGAAAAGAACTCATGGGCAAGAAAGAGACAGTTTCCAAGGAATGTATGTACCTAAAGAAGTAAAGGAAGCTGTAGAAGAACAGATTTTATAAACCGGAGTAATATTCCCAACAGTAGAGTTAAAGGCACACATAATCACAGATTCACAGAATCCTTAGGGTTGGGAGGGACCTCTGGAGATCATTCAGTCCAAGTCCCTGCCAAGGCAGGGTCACCTGGCACAGGTGACACAGGAAAGCATCCAGGTGTGTTTTGAATGTCTCCAGAGAGGGACACTCCACCTGAGCAGCACACCTACCTCCCTCGGCAGCTCTGCCACCCTCAATGTAAAGAGGTTCTTCCTCATGTTGAGTAATGGAACTTCTTGTTCCTGTTTATTCTATGGCCATTACTTCTTCTTCTGTCTGTACATGTAATGTCTGTACAGACAGACAGACTTGGTATTGTCTTTCCATTTCTATTCCTACAGAGGCAATAGAACCTTGCAGAGAAGTTGGATGGTTAGATAGTGCCACCAAAAGACCTTCCTGAAACTGACCTCTCTGGATTTTGACAAAGCCTGAATATTCTGAGATTGGAAAATAAGGACAAAAAGGCAATGTTTTGTAAAAAATAGTATTCAAAGAAGGTTCTTCGTAAAAGATAAGAATATTTGCTTCTGCTTTACTATTTCAATTTCCATATAATAAATTATATCAAACACAGAATGCACTGACCTTTTAAAACCAAACATTTTAATAACTTCCTGTGAGACTGGATTAGAGATTACATTCACAAATATCCCTTGCGAAACCTTCCAAATTTGTTGACTCAGCACTGCCTCTCAGAAAATCTTTTGTACAACAATTTCTTAATTAGCTGCAGCCCCACATATCACCTAAACCTTAATGGTGAAAAAGGGAAATGGCAGCATTCCCCCTGCTTTGGCAGGCGTGTACCATGCAGATGGACAAGTGAGTGGGCAATTAAACATAGTTTCATGCTTTTCCTTCACTCTACTTATAACAAATAGTGATGAGTCCAAGTTGCTCCCCAAATTGAGCGTCTCAGTGCCTGTTTAACCCCTAACAAAGGCAACCCAAGTACTAAAATATGTTTTGTTTCAGTTTTCTTTGTCGAAGTCGTAATGACATCTCAGCCACCAGAACATCACTTCCTTTTTTTTTTTTCCTTTATATAGCAACAGAAGGTGTCATTCCCAGGGATACCAGACAACTGAAGACCTGTACAATGACAGAAGTAAATATTGGGACAGAGAAGTTGGTCTTTGGAAAGGACTTAGTGTACTGGAAAAACTTGTCATATCATCAGACCCTTGAGGGAGAAGTAAGAGTGGAAGAAAACTGGTAATGAGGTAGAGCTTTAGGAAGGAGGGCAATGCATAATCTATCTTCTCCCTCACACTTGGGATTACATGAAAGAGTGTGTATGAGATTTAATATAAAGATTAAAAAGAGTGTAGGTATAAAAAGACTGTGGGATACCACAGCTCTTCACTACAGTGGGATTAAATTACCACAGAGCAATGACCTTAACAGTTCCTCTATTAAAAAAAAAAAAAGGCAAAAGCAAACAAAGACTAAACAAGTAAATTTATTTCCCCTGATCTGATGGATGCATGGCTGACTTTACTGTAATTTCTGTGGGCTCTGTGTGCTATTGGGAGACTTGAGAAAGACACAGAAGGTGTTTAAAGGAGTGTAACAATGTAAAAAGGACATAAATTATCTGACTTCTCCACAGCACATCATCAAATAACAGCTGTTTGGTGGTGGGATCACTCATTGACATGCTGAGGAGCTCCAATATGCTTTCTCCCCACTTTTGAGCACGTCAGAACTTTAAAATTATATTAGATGCCATTATATTTGATTAAATATTCTATGAAGAAAGAGGGCAGTGGATTTTACTGGAATACAGTACCTCTGGGAAAGTCATTGACAGAAGGTTTAAATTCAAGTTCCTTCACTTTCACAGCCATGAAAACCATTGCAAAGTGAATCCCCATCTTCTGCTGTTGCTTTCTCCCTCAGAAAGTACAGGAAGATCACAGCTGCCATAGCACTGCATCTTTATGGGAGAGGGTGGTATAAATGGCCTCGCCATGGCACTCTGGCTGAAAATACCACCGAAAATGCGGAAACACCCCTACAAGATTCAAAGCACGTCATTACCATTTTTATCAGTGAATTTTGAATGAAACACATGGTCTCGGCCCAGACATGCAACACCTAGATTTTCTGTCTCTTTCTGGAGACCTAGATCTAATTTAGCACAGACGAACGCATAACACAGACTTTCATTTTTATGCTCTCATGCTGTATTCACTCAGTTGTAAGAATCTGACAATAACAATGTAGAAAAGCCATCAAGCATCTGGCTTCTCTGCAGTCTATCAGCAAACTATAAATGTCATAAGAATTGCTTAATACTAGGAAAGGATGGATGCACAAAGGTCCCATTTTAGTAGCCTTTACCATCTTGAGGAAGTAATACTGGTAGGAGAGAAAAGTGGATATCAGCCTTCACCCAAATATGAAGGCAAGCTTGTTTCAGCAAAATGCTCCCTTTAAAATATTTGGAGATTTTAGTCTAAAAGTTTATTTTATTTTAAATACCAGTTAACAATATAAACCTAGACACAGAGATGTCTTAAGGGGTTTTTTTTGGTAGCAGAAAATTTAGGATTTGGTCATACAGGAACCTTTCCCAGTACCAGTGTAGTTAATTATACTGATACTGTTAACTATTAGCTCTTCTGGCCTAACTCTCCTGTGTCGGCAGAGTTACCTGGAATATGAGTATTTTAAACCTTTTCAGATAGCTTGAAAATGGCTTCCCAAGTGGCAAACTGAAGGAATTGGAGGCAGGCCTGTGCCCATAGAATAAACTAATTTTAAACTTGTCCTATTTATATGACTTTCTCATGTAGAAAAGCCCCTGGGACAAAAGTGCTTTAAAATCTATTCCATAATACTTACTTCAGTATAATTATTCTTAAATGCTAAGAGTGTCCACATGAGGATTTTGTGGTTTAACCATGGCTGGATGCCAGGCACCCACAAAGCCTGTCACTCACTCCTCTGCAGCTGGACAGAGGACAGAAAATATAATGAAGAGTTCATTAAATGAGATAACTACCAGGAGACAGATCACTCATTAAATACCATCATGGGCAAAACAGGCTCAGCTTAGAGATACTAAGTGAATTTATTGCTAACAAAATCAGAGGAGGCTAATGAGAAGTAAAACAAACCCTTAAAACACCTTCCTGCCCCCCCAAGCCCCTCTCTCCTTCCCACCCACAGTGCAGGGAGACAGGGCATGGGGGTTTGTGGTCAGTTCGTCACCTGTGGTTTCTCTCTCTGCTCAGGGAGAGGAGTCGTTCCCCTGCTGCACCATGGGGTCCCTCCCATGGGAGACAGTTCTCCGTCAACTTCTCCGACACACAACTTCTCCGTCTCACAACCAGCAGTCCTCCCAAAACTGCTGCAGCGTGAGTCCCTCCCACAGGCACACAGTCCTCCCCAAAATGCTGTGCCGTGGGTCTCTCTTCCACAGAGGGCAGTCCTTCAAGGACAGGCTGCTCCAGCCTGGGAGCAGGGCCCTCTCTCTCCACAGGTCTCCCACTGGATCACAGCCTCCTCCAGGCACCCACCCGCTCCGGCGTGGGCACCTCCCCCACGGGCTGCAGGGGGACAACCTGCTTCACCATGGTCTTCACCACGGCCTGCAGAGGAATCTCGGCTCTGGCACCTGGAGCACCTCCTCCCCCTCCTTCTCCACTGACCTTGGTGTCTGCAGAGTTGTTCTGCTCACATGTTCTCACCTACTCCTCTTCTCTGGCAGGAATGAAAACTGTGCCACAAACTTTGTTTTGATTTCTTCTTAAATATGGTATCACCGAGGTGTTATCATCATCTATAATTGGTCCAGCCTTGGCCGGAGGTATGTCCATCTTCAGAGCCATCAGGGACTGGCTCTTCTGGACATGGTGGAAGCTTCTGGAAGCTTCTCACAGGTGCCGCCTCTGTGCCCCTCCCTGCCCCCCGCCTCCACTACCGAGAACTGGGCTGAGCAAAAGCAACACACCCAGAACAGCAATTTCAGTCAAAATGCAATTGCTTATGTGTGTGGACATTTGTAGATACTTTACCCTTTCACATATAATGAAGGCGGCGAGGTATTGTGGACTGTCGTTCCAAGGAGGAGACACTGACCAAACTTAATGAGGGCAAACCCTGATGAATGATGTGATGAAATGAATTAGGCTACCTAAAACAACTTCACAGATCCAAGTTTTCGATGTATCAACACGGGACTGAATGAAGAAATGTAGTTTCTTTTCTAGTACTGGGAATTTCAAGCCTTTGATACACCCCTCATAGACACTAAGAAGAAAATTCTAGTGATTGGGCAAGAGGCAAAGAATTGCTCTGGATTAGACACTGGCAAAGTAACAAAACAAATAGTCAATTTTCACCTTGGCAAAGCCTCTGTGCTAAATCAGTTTTGGAAATATTCATCAATAAATCAGGAATTAAAGAACAGCAAGATGTAATCAGTCTTGTAATGCAAATAGCAATTAACAACA
Organism: Machaerirhynchus nigripectus; assembly: GCA_013397975.1. NCBI lineage: Eukaryota > Metazoa > Chordata > Aves > Passeriformes > Dicruridae > Machaerirhynchus > Machaerirhynchus nigripectus. Next base: position 18,691 of record VZRQ01004363.1, on the reverse strand, counting down.
ATATTTGCATTTGACACAAAGCTCTGAGGATGATAAAGGCTGGAAGTGCCTGTAAAGAATCCCACCAGTAGACAAATGGGAAGCACAGTGGCACATAAAATCTGATCCCAAAACTATCATGACGTCTCAAGGGATTCACTGCATCAAACGCTATTTATAGCTGTCTCAAGGAGGGGAATCCCAACACTCTTCACTGCCATCCACAGCCTGGCTCTCGTGCGTGAGTCCTGCAGGGGCCCAGATGCCACCCCATCTCTGGTATATGGGATTCCAATGAAAGGGCACGAGAAGCACAAGCCTGGAGGGAGCAAGGGGGGCTTTCCCTGCTGCAGAGCACGTGCATGGGCCACCCCTTTGTGTCCCTTAGCTGCTGATGGGAGTTAAGAAGAAGTTTTCTTTTTGAATATATTATTCTATCAGGTGACTTTGATACCTTCTCCTGTATTAACTAGTGTCAGGCACTGCACTGACTCGGAGGGAAAAGCTATGCCATTAAAGCCACATTCCTCCGATTAGGAGGATGACATGGAAATGTCCCAAGTCCTCAGGGACCAGCAAATTGCTGCCAGAAGTCGTTCTCATTCCAGCTAGGAGCAGCAGTCCCAGACTTGTGCCATCTAGATTGAGAGATGCGCAAGGGGAACAGTCAAAATCTCACAGGCTGGAAAAGGCTAAGGTGCATTTTCTCCTAATTAAAAACTGAGACAAATTAATAGTCTGTAGTTCTTTTGGTGGTCCTTTGATTTGAGACACATGAAGAGGGTTATAGTTATAGAAGGGGAGTGCTCAGCACCTTTGAAAATCCAGCCCCTGCATCCCCTGAGGTGGGAAACCTCCATCCCTCCATTACCTGCCACATCCCTACCTATACATTAAAATGTGAATCAACACCCTGGAAAGAGAAAAATGTCAAAGGATTAATAAATACCTTGAGCTTATAGTGAATAAAACAGTCAAAACACAAGTACCCCCACTTTTGGGGATTTTATCAGCATTTGACCTGGCTACTGTATGTACATCTGCATATGAATTGCAAAATTAAAAAAAAATACACAGATATTCATTTACTGTCAAAGTAACAAAACAAAGCCCCCCAAAAGCTTATAAGTATTCTGAAAGCATATACCATCTATCAGAGAGCAAAGTACCCCCTCACTCTCCACTGCACTTCTTAATGCCTCTATCTCTTCCCCGGCCTGAGAAAGTATGGGTTTGCCAGTGCTGCCACTGCCCACGCCGCCCACGAGGGCATTGCTCCCACATCCCACTGACACTGCCCTGGGCACAGCCACCAAGGGCAGCTCTGGCTGGCTGGCAGCAATCCCGGGGCTGCGTGGCAGTGAGCAGTGACAACACAGCACAACGCTGCCGGGCAAGGTGGGCAGGATGGAACAGCTCAGGACAGCTGAGAGGTAGGAATTACAAACTCTGCCATGTTAGATTGTGCTGGTCTCCTCCACAGGCCCTATATGAGAAAGAGCAGCAGGGTTTGGCCTAAGATGGGAGACACTGAACACAGGACAAGTTGGATTTTAAGGACCAAGCACATGTTGAGAGGATTCAAAAGTACGAGAGAAACACTAGCAGCATGACTAGAAAAGATCAGGGATCCGGAATGGGGCAGAGCGGGGTGAAGCAGCTCTGGGATAATGCAGAGGAGGGAGGAAGAGAGTATGGAGGGAATAAGAGAGGATGAAAAAAGCTTTTGTCATAGTCCAAATACCATGGTCAGAATAATAGTGCTCTGAAGGGAGACTGAGATTTTTTTTACACAGCATTAAAATGAAGCATTAGATAAAGTTTGAAGAAAAATGCCAAAAAAACCCATGAATTAAATGATACCCATCTGTTTCTTCAAAGAATGCAGAAGAGGATAGATCCTTGACCAGTAATCATCATATATAAGATGATGGTGTTTAACTGAGTTCAGATTTTAAAAAGCATATGTATTTGACTTGTGATAGAGGCAGGGAGGACTTAAATATCAGCTATATTTTTAAAGCTATGTCTTAGGAGAACCTTTAACAGAGATCTCTGTGACCAAAACATTAGCTGACGTATAAATATTGACTATAGTTTAAGTGTTTTGAGTTCAGGAACTAAAAGCAGTTCTGCTTGTTAGTTGTCCGAATTTTGCTAATTAATTTAGTAATTTCCCCATCTTTATATGCCAGGAAAATATCTAATCTAAATATGAAGTGAAAAAATATCCTTTTCTTGCAGAAAATAATTTTCAGCATGGGGGAAAGAAAGGTTTCCGCAGAGGAACTCTGATGGTTCCTGTGGTTATTCCCCCAGCTGTGTGTTTCACCTTTTGCAGAGGTTATGTCTCTGGCAGCAGAACAAGCAGGAAAGGCGGACATGAGTGCCTCAGCCAGCCCAGCTTGCATAGGGAGAGACAGGGAATCTCAGCTCCCACACCAGACTTTCCCCGCAGCAGCTGAAGCGTTGACACGCGATCTTTTCTGCCAGCTCTGTTATGGCAATGTGATTTCCAGCAGGGAGAAAATTAAAGATAGTTGGGGACTGAGCCATGAAAACCAGCTCTGCAGTTCATGGACATTTCTTCTTAGCACTTGTTCATTCATTCATTTGTAGGCCTTTTTTTAATATTAAATGTTTGGGGTTTTTTATTAATAAAAAACCATTTACATTCTTGTCTATATAGGCAAGAAATTCCTCTGCACAGGTCTTTTCTATAAACACATTTTGTTAATAGAAAATATTTTATAGATTAACGTTAACCTCTGCCTTGCCAAGATAAAAGATGTTTTTAATACATTACCATCTCAATAGAAATGAGGTACTCTTTCATTTGGACTCATTTCATCCAGTTAAGTAATTTAAGTGAAGAATCTAACACCAGGCAATTGATGGATATTAAATTACAATTTGTGTGTCTACAAAAGAATGGCAACATGGTTAAAACCACACCTTTTCCCAGGGGAGACTGTGGTGGGGTTCAGAAAGTAAATTGAATTATGGCAGCTAATGAGTTACAACACTTCAGCTTCACTAACTCTTTCTCTGCATATTCTCCTGCAGGGAAGGACACATGTCTCTCCTCAACCCATGTCTCTCCTCAATCCCTGGTAAAACCCCTGCACAGCTGGGTTAGGAGAAGGCAGACAGACCAGGAGGGCACTGGACACTGCCAGACGGGCACTGAGAGGCTGAGCTCTGACCCCTCAGCACCTTGCTGAACCACCAAAAAACCGGCACATTTACAAGCCTGGTAATCTAGACTGTTTGGACTCAGCTACACTCCTTGGGTAGACCCATTAGTCCAATTTCTACTAAAATGGTTATGCCAATTAGATTAAACTGGTTTACACATGATTTACAGAGATTTAATGGAAAACTTTAGGAGGTGCGGGAGGAGCATTTTCTACCACTCTCGGCATAACAGGAGTGCCTGAAGGCAAACTGGGTAATGCCAGAATGGAAATGTGACTCCCCCAGCAACAGTGAAAATAAACAAGGGACATACTGGATCTATACTGCTTGAAAATTCTGAAAAGCTCTCTTCCTCAAAAGGATGCTCTAGTTTTAGCCTGGGTATGGGAATTTTCAGCTGAAGCCTCTAGAGTCATGGTGTATGGAAAACTAGAGGACCCAATGATTTCTCTACCTTTAAAAACTGATACTTGTTCATAACTGAATTAGGGGAAAAAAAGTGATCATTAATTACTTTAAATACACCCCAAAAGGCCTATTATTATTAACAAATTATTATTTGTTTAACTAAATGTATATGCACCAATATGCTTACATATTTTTGTGAAAATTTGCAGATACAGAAGAAATTGCATTTATCATGTACCTTACCACAGTATTTTGTTCATTAAATCATCTCCACCATGATCCTGTCCACACTACAAATCCATATATGTAACATGTGCTGTAATATGTGGTGCCAGGACATCGTTTTATACATCAGTCTTAAAGCTTTAAGCAATGTAGCCACAGGAGAGGTATAGAAATGCTTGTCACATCCAGGACAGGAGCCTGGAGACAGGTGATGCCGGCACCTTTGCTCCTCCCCAGCTGGAGTTCCCTTAGGAGACTCACTGTTTAAACAAATTCGGGCAAATCCTTCCAAAAGGCGCTGAAGAGCTGAAGCAGACCCGAGGAGAAGGGGGAAACCGCAGCTCCTTCCCCATCATCCTGCAGAGCAGGGGCGGGGATGACACACTTGGTCGCCACCGCCTGCCCCTTCCAGCAGCGCCAGAAGTAGGTGCAAGAGGGCATCTCGCAGCCTCGGAGGTGCCCGATGTCAGCAGCTTTCTGCGCTGATAAAGGTCAGGAGAGCTCACTCCCGGCCCGGCGCTGCGCCGCCAAGGTTCGCTACCCAGACTCTGCTCCAGGGAAAGGCAAGAGGCACTGCAGGGCACATATGCTTTTGTTTATTGAACTCTGCCTGCCCGTGACCCACTTGCTGCTGCCACTCAGACATGCTTTCTCATCCCAAAATACCAGCACGGTATTTTTCCTCTATCAGCCTCAAATTTTCCAAGTGCATGCAATATTTAAAATTAATACATAGAATTAATGCATAAGATTCAGTTACATGTAGATCTGCAAATGTCAATAATTTTTTTTTCCTGTGTCTTTGCAGCTTTTTGGGCATAGGAATTAGGTGGGGTTTTTTCCAGTTTATATTATTTTTCCACAACTTCCAGTTTGGCTTTAGACTCTGGCAATCACACACCCCAGCACAACACTGCCTGGAGACAATCAGAATTTCATCCCCTGATTAGAAAATGGGCTGAAAAACACTACTTAAGCTTAACTATGGAAATTCAAATTTCTCTGATACAGTGGAAATAAACAGGTAGAGACACAGAAAGTGAGAGAAGAAAGGTGGGGTAAAAGAGGCTTCCCCCTCCAAGCTCCTGAAATGAATATTTGGACATACGAGCCCTTAACATTTTTATATGTGATATAATATTCATAACTCTTTTTATCACAGTAATCCTGTTTATTTGGACCATTTTCATATTATTTTCAACCCCTACTGCATTGGAGAACGGTTGAAAGAAAAAAGGTCCATTAAACTATTCAAGACCACTCCGTTGACACTATTGTAACCTGCTGATAACTGCTTTGACATGTCTCGTAGACCCTCAGTAAAAAAGGAAGAAGAATGTGCCACAAGAACCTGTGGTACTGCATTTAAAATTCTGTCTGCAAACTACCAATTTACAGTGAGAAGGGAAAAACCCCAAAACTAAAGTGATAAAAATCTGTGATATTATTATTTTTTTTTTTTATTAACCTTTCAGCCTAAATCCTAAAATCATCTTTGTGGAACAGCAAAGACCTACCATTTAATCCTACCTCTTTTAGTTGGTCTAAGTATAGTATTTAATTTCTGATAATATAGGACATCACATATGATAAACATGAGATATAACGGTAAATATATGAATAGTGGTTTAACACATGAGCTGATATTAAAGGCAGTTTAGGTCAATTTAGCATTGAGCTAAGTAATAGGATTAGAAAATGTCAGAGGTGCAAGACAGAGATGAAGTGGGACTTCGGGTAAAAAAGAAGCAGCTTGGTTGGCAAGTAGCCAAAAAAGAGAATTTTTTTTGTCACTCCTCTGACATAGCGTGGATTGATTATATCCAACTAATTTGTATAGACTAAAAAGTTCTGTTTATTGACCAAGATAACCAAAAAGGGTATCAGCGTTCCATGTTCTACCTTTCCTTTGAAAAATTTTGAAATTTTCTTTCTGAATGCAAGTTAGGTGAAGATTTAAATGAGCAATTCCTTTCTTAGTTTTTTTGAAATAATCTTAATTTTGATCTTCAGTATCTCCTTCTGGTTTTAAATTTTTCTTCTCTTTTGTTTTCACATTACCCTTATTGGTATTTATATTTTTCGCACCGTTGCATATTAATTCTCTATATCAAACCTTTATTGCATTACTTTTTATTTATCTACTGTGTTATATGATTTAGCTGCTAAATAAAACTCCTTTCAATTGCTATTATGAAAGCCTCTTTTGGTTTCTTGAACTCCTCTCATTTTCCACATAGTGTCTCAGGGTCAACAGGAGAGGGAAGCAGAGACGACTGAAGTTGTTGCATTTTTGCAATCTTTGCATTGACATGGACACAATAAACTGTCCTTACTGCAAAAGGAAGTTCCTCAGCATGACAGTCAGTCTCTGCTGCTCTCCAGTGACTTCTGTTTTGGGGAGGAGTAGGATCTACTTGAGCAGGGCATGAGCAGAAGGGGATAGAAAATCCTCTTCAGGAACAGACACCACTTGTACCAGTCCCAGCATTTTTAGCTATAAGTGCAAAGCAACCATGAGAACTAAACCCAAATATTTAAAAGAGCAACTAATTTGCAAAGTGCTGCTTTAAAAAAGGAACTATAATCTAGACTCTATATGGCATCTCCTAAGTGAGATTCGCTGTAATTTTCAAATAGCTGAATTAAGCAAGAGGAGTCATGTAATACTGGCAGAATTTCTCAGACACCAACAAGGCTTCCAACTAAAAAAAAAAACAAAAAAAACCAAAAAAACCAAACAAAACAACAAGAAATCCACAAACACCTCAAAACAGTGAATAACTTTGAATTCAGTTATTATATCTGCTATCACCACCTGAATATGCTCTTTCTTCCCTCCTCTGTTGTTGCCCGTTGTCACTGCTGGCACGGAATGGAAAGAGCTGGAGAAGGCAGAACTAAGACAGATAAAAGGGTCAGTTTGCTGAGACAAAAGATGATATCACGTCGAGACAAATTACAGAGGTGCTGTGTCTAAATGTGTTGAAGCAGTAACTGCTATACAGCAGCCATATCAGCAGGGCTGCTCTGAGCCTGCTGCTCACGCACGCTGCATGCAAAGCAGGGCCCGCAGCCAGCGCTGCCATTCAGGTCACACACAGCGGCAGCTCCCCGGCAGCTCGGGAGACAGCTACCAGGCCACCTGCAGGCCATGCTGCTCCGGCACGGAAACAGCTGCACAAGAAGTCATTGGAAGTGACAGGTAGCCCGGCGCTGGAGGGTAGAGCCCCAGCCCGGCGCTGCGCAGCCGGATCTGCATCCCCTGTGCATCGCCAATGCATCCCCAGCGCATTCCCAGCCCATCCCCAGTGCATCCCTCAGCACGTCCCCAGAGCATCCCTGGGGCATCCCCAGCGCATTCCTAGCACATCCTCAGCACATCCCCAGCACGTCCTCCAGCGCATTCCATCCCCACCTGCTCCCCCGCTGCCTCTCTAATCCATACACCCTGCCCATCTGAGAGTCGAGGGGAAGAGAAGGAATTTATTTATTTATTTATTTAATTAATTAATTTTTTTTAAATTTAAAACCAGCTAGGGAAAATGTGGGCGCTCTCAAGCATGCAGTGACTTCAGAAGGTCTCACAAAATTGCTGATCAGCTGAGCAACTTGAGAGGTAAAGGGTCGTTAGCACCTGTGAAAGATCAAAAACTGCTCACAGGCAGGCTGTTAACCCTGATGGAGAGAAAACTGGATAGTTAGCACTCCTAGAAGAGAAAGGTGCCATGGCTGCCTGGAGCTTAATGGTTACAGAGGGGGAAAAAATACATATGGATAAATCAATAATGTATGGGTGTGTGGATAGATCTATCTGTCTCACAGCACATTGTCATTTGACATGTCCCTTTCTTCAACATCACATGGCTATATATCTCTTGCTAGGGCAAGGGGAGATTGTATTTTTACAACCCCCCCTTTTAATTATACTTACAATTACTTGCTGGAAAAGGGAGATCAACCTCATCCACAGGCAGAGCTAGGACACTTGCCTTGACATCATTTTGCTCCAAGACACAAAGCCGCCTTGACTCTGGCGCCAAGCTGAAGCAGATCTGAATTCCCATTGCTGTGCCAAGTCAAATGCTGATGGCACAACCTCCTGAAAAGAGACCAGAGTTTTATGAACTAGTTCAGAGAGTACCTGTGATTTTTAGCAGCTGACATTACCAAACCAGCCTGAATTGCCTTCAGTAGGGCTAGAGTAAATTAATCTAAAAGGTTGTGGCACAAAATTGCAAAAGCAGCACCAGACTATAAGAATATTGCTCACAAGATATGGTTCTGCTCAACAAAGAGGATCTAGATCTGAAATGTTCACCCAATTCAGTTATATTGTTACAATCTCACCCCCGGGGGAAAGATCAGCACCCCATTTTCTGTGCCATGCTGTGCTGCCAGTGTAATGGGCAAAATAACCGTGCAGTAACAAGCACTGGGATGTATTCGGCACTTCTGATCTAGGAAGGAGCTTTTCCAGTTTTAAAATGATTGAAGACTGTAAGTGCTGGGAAGGTTTTGGGTCCTAGCAAAGGAAGTTTTTTAGATGCATGTAATCTAAAAGATGTGGAAAATTTTTTTCTTTATCTGAAGACACTTAATCCATCTAGAATTACCCACACCTCCAGATGGATACTCTAAGTCCAAAAGATGGACAGCAATTGTTTGCTTAGTCCTCAGAAGAAACTGATTTGTGGAGATATAAGAGACTTTTGAGGAGTGAAGGAAAGAACATGTTTTATACTTCTCAATGACCCTGACATATAGATTGTATTCTCTCAAGGCCATGAAAATAGATAAAGTGCTTGATCCTCTAAAAGGAAGGTGAGTTAATTGCCAAAATAGGCATGCTGCTCTGAGGCCCAGAGAACTCCTAATTGTCCTTGGAACACTCCATTACCCTTATAAATGTTGTCATTATTTGGGGAGGGGGAAGAGAATTCAATCCGAAAACAAATAAATGTTGGTTATATATTGTGATTGCCTTGAAAACCACATTTTTTTCTAGACCTCTATGTTCTATCCGTTGAAGAGCTGAAAATCAAAAGTTCAGAAGCAATAAAATCAATTTCTCAAAATCATTGCTATATATGGACATCACATGATTATTGCTATATATGGGGTGATTAGAATATTTTGAAAATAAATATGTAGAGCATTAAATGCTTTTTTCCAAGTATTTTCTCTCAGTGTCTCTTCTTTTGTCTTATTCCATCGATCTTGAAACCATGATAATCAATATCTCTACTTTTAAAAACATTCTGTGTGAGGGAAATGATTTCCATTTACTTTAGATGAGTAGTTTTGACAATGGGGAATCCTCTGGCATTGAACTGCCAGTGCACGTGATACACCAGCACAGACCAAGGGTTAATGAGGAAAAGAAAAAGCAACCAAATCTAGGAAATAGCAGAGTAACAATTTCAAAGGAGCAAGGTGGAATATTAAATTTCACCCCAATTCTTTGAATGCTAGGGTGGAATTATGAACACCCTATGGGTTGTCAAAGCATCTGGAGAAATTATAAACATGAAGCACTAGTATTCAGTATATCTATCTGCAGTATATGGATCTGTGGGGTGAAATATTTTGCTTCTATGGCAGATCTTCAAAACCAATCATTTTTTTCCTTTACAAATAATTTGTCTTATACTGTCACCTTGAATAGTGCAGATTCTGAGACTGCTTTCCAAATCATATGTGGTAACGTAACTGGAGTCTCTGCTTTTCAATCTGTGGTAACCTGAATGTAAGACAAACAAGAGATCACTGGTCCATCTCAGATGCTTGCATCCAAAACCTAATTTAGGAACCACATTCAGACACCTTCTCTTTGCCACTCCCACTGGGTGTAGAGCTGGCTTTCATTGAACTGAAGGAACACTTTTTATTCAGCTGTTGCATATCAGCTCCCAGAGAACAGAAATCTCAGCCTTGGGGAGTCAGGCACTTAATTCAGCATGTTGAATTTCGTGATTAGAGGTGGATGCTCAGAAGTTATCAGTGAGCAAGATCAGTGTTGTCGTTCGTCTCCCTACTTCTAGGTTATCTCTGAGGTCTTTCCAAAATGAAGAAGTCCTCTAAATTTCAGTACGTGACACAAAGATGTATCCTGTCATTTGCCAGCAAAATGATACTCTTGTAACATAAAATACACCACTATACAAGTCCTGTTGCATTAATGAAATATAAATCACAGGGTAGAGGTAAAGAACAAAGGGTTGTAACTCCCATATGCTCTGGAAACCTGGAGATATCATGGGCTTCCTGTAGTCTCAAGACTGTTTTTATTCACTTTAATGTATTTTGTGACACAAGTTTACCTACTTGTGTTTTTTCCAATCTGAAAAGACCTATCCATGAGTGAAGTTGTACAAGGGGGTGGGGCCCACATGAGAATATTTCAATAAATTACTTCACTATATTGTTAATTTTATTTTTAGTAAGTTTTATTAAATATCTTATTACCTTAATAGCAGTAGCAAACAGAGAATCTGGATACAGACCTCGAGTGCTTAATTGCAGGAAAACGTCATTGCCTTGATAATTTTGTTGTGCCATCAGGTTTGAATGAATCATAAAATCTTAGAACCATAGAATATCCTCAGTTGGAAGGGGCCCACAAGGATCTTTGAAGTCCAACTCCTGGTCTAGCACAGGATAGTCCCAAGAGTCACACCATGTGCCTGAGAGCATTGTCCAAATGCTTCTTGAGCTCTGTCAGGCTGGTGCTGTGACCACTTCCCTGGGGAGCCTGTTCCAGTGCCCAAACACCCTCTGGGGGAAGAACCTTTTCCTGATATACAGCCTAAAGAAGTTATACACGTCAAGAAGATCCTTTCTTTAAGCTGGAAAGTTTTCACATTAGTTTACACAAAAGTTTTATAATTTTCCTATTTTGCAAAAGCTGATATGTTTTTCTCTTGCTAATGAGGTCCACAGGATTTTAATCAAAATCTCTTAGCAGAGATTACAAATAAGAAATCATTCTGGACAACACTGACGTAGTCAAGCTTGCTAAGCAAATTCCACCTTATAGACAGAGTAGCTTCTTTGTTCTGTGAAGATACTTGTTCACCTTTCAGTTGAGAAATTCTGGTAGTTAAAGGCTGTCATCACATTTCTTGGGATTTAAATACTGGGATAGGTTAACCTCCATTTCCTTTAGTTCTCTTGCTTTTCAGAGGTATAGTTTGATTTTTCACTTACAGGCGTTCTCATGTATGCAACCTGTATTGATCTTAGCTAATACTTCAAGAATCAAAAGAACTTGAAAAATACATGTAAAGTCCTTCTACTGGATAATTATGTGATTTATATTTTTCTGTCTCACATTTGTGTCAGTGGTGACTTTTCTTTTTTATATAAGTGAATCTCAATTTTTAATCCTCTTTTGTTCTTTATTGTTGTCTTGTATTGTTGCCTTCTATTGTCTGTATTGTTGTCTTGAAACCATGTGTAGACAAGTTCCACAGGTAGTTGCATAATTGTGCCATTCGTTTGTTCATTTTTCACTTTATCCCTATCAGTTTGGTTGATAGACACTTTTAAACTTTCTTCTTATGTAAGAAAGGCTAAACAGCAGTACTCAGTTTACTTTATATCACAGTTAAGATGCCATTGAGATTAACAGGAACAATTCGTATCCTTTTGGAAGTATTTTATCTCAGTCTCTAGGGATTTGTTTAAACAACACAACATTCTGTTTCCGTTAGTAACCACAAAAATGAGAAACTTAGACTTAAGTGACAGTTAAGATTTTGCATAATTTTATTTTTTCTTGAGTTAGGAGAGGGATTTGTCAGACAAATAAGACAAAAAATGTGGGGAGTCTTACAGGTAATCACAGCATTACAGGCATACATTCATACGTAAGACAGCTATGTTTTGATATAACCTTGAGTATCAAAATTCTCATCTCAGACAAAAGGAAAAGCAGCCAATTCCAATAATCTCTTGAAACAAACTGTCTAATACTTCAAGATTAGCTTCTTTATTTCTGAAAAACTTCTAGTTGAAAAAGGACAGTGTAAGTGACAAAAAATGATTCTCAGATGAAACATCTATTTCTACCTATTCTTGCCAATGACCTGACCCATTCTGTTATCAAGGTCTTCCTGTTAATTAAAGATTAAAAATCACTGTGAAAGAATGAAATTATTTAAACAAAGATTACTAATGGAGGCTTCCTTATCAATGTTGGTACTTAAAAATATCAGATGGCAAAATGAAAATTGTATACTAAAAGCCTACTGTTCACGAGACAGAGAGGTTTTTTTGCAATGGAGAATTAATGTTTTTGCACTTTATAGAAGTAATGCATTTGTTTAAAATGGGCAAAGTGTAGGATTCATTATACTCGTTTCTTTATTTTTCAGTTCTTAGCTTTCATAAAGGGTGTGATCAATACATAATCACTCAACAATTTCATGTGCTTTTAATTAAAAAATTATTTTCTGTTTTTATAATTCACTGAAGATTTGAAAAATAGAAATACAAAACTTAGCAAAACCTAAGAGCACTTCTCCTTTATCAGGCAAAGAAAGTAGTGTCAATAGGAAAGGGGGACATTCTTGCTACTTGGAATTCAAGGGTAAACTCCATGTCTTCAAAAGAGCCACAGTTTCACCCAAGGAGTCCTGTGGTGGTGGGCTCTACTGCAGCAGTTTGTGCATACATTTCCCCTTCTCCATACTTTCCCTGTGCTTATGGTTCTCACACTATCATGGTGGCCTCCAGCAACTAGCCCAAGTTTCACCCTCTGATTGCTTCTTCCCTGCCCCCAGGCTCCACAGTTCCCATCCTGACTGCGAAATTCTGACCTCAGACAGCATCTGGCCCACACCTCCTGTCTGACCCCTCACCTGGGTGAGATCTTGATAAAGGTATGAAACTTTATAAAGCACATGCATATTGCTGTAACAGTATAATGTTATATAAAAAGCTTAATGCAGCATCAGTTACAGTTACCTGTTATGAAATAATAATGATAATTACAAGGAACTAACCTAAAATGTTCTATATTCAGTCAGCTAAGCGTCCTGTCACAGAGCACTGCATTTCTTGTGCTTTGTCCATTTTGTAAATGCTGGGTTTCTCCAGTTTGCATAGCACTGAGGATACTGTTGGTCCTAATCCAACTTGCTAGCATGCTTGCTTGCTTGCTTGCTCTTTTTGCCAGTCCCTGCCCTGTAGTTTCTCAGCCTACTCTTCCCTTCCTCTCATAAACCCTGTTAACCTCTACTCTGTTTTGCTAGCACCACAAAATAAGTTCTGCTAATTTGGAAAATAATTAAGTTCCATTCATAATACTGAGATGACTCCAATGGGATACAGACAATGGTGTGAAAAGGGGCAGGATTTAGCCCTTTGCCATTATCATTCAGAATCAAAAAAATATAAATATCATGTGCCATGCTACAACAGCTGTTTGCTGCCTTTTTCCCCTGCTATGCTTATTGTTTGAAAATTTAGAGGGCAAACTCAGAACATATAATCGCTGGAAAAACCCCCAAGGCCTTGTGCAGCGGTGAGGTCCCATAGGCAGGCTCCTGCAGCCCTCTGAAAAGTTTAAGCATATGATACCAGGCATTGCACATTGTTAACTTCCTGGGTAGAGCTCTTGCTTCACGCATTCATACTGATGCTCCTTCTCCTACTATTGGCTTTTCCTTTGCTATATAATTTTTTTCAAAGGAAACTTTTTTCTTCTGCAAAATGGATGATAATGCTCCTTCTGCTCCTCCTGTTCTGGAGATAACTTTGTTCTTGTACCTGCTGCTATTGTATCTGGCTCACTGTTGTTACCAGAAACTAATTTGATGGACTTAAGCTTATGTGAAGCTTCTTCCATTTGCTGTTATTCCATTACATGGTTCACTAGTGTTCCCCTCCACCCTGTATATATGAAAAAGTGTTCTTCATATTTCACTTAACCATACTGGTAAACTTACTTTTTTTCTTGCAAGTCAGCAGAGAAAAAAAGGGAGATTATAAACTAATTAGTATCTGACCACAGAATTTCACAAAGCTTGACTCTTCAGGCTCTCTATCTGGTCTGGTTGAGGGATTCAGAAATTTTTGGCAAGACAGGGAGAGATGGATATTTGCAGTACAGTTACTTTGCTTCTCCCTTCAAGGTAATCTAATTCATTAGACTTGTCACAGTTTAAATATTAGGTCTTTATTAACCTAGTTTGACTAAAATTGGTAAGTTTCACAAGTAGCTCTGCCAGCAGATTGGAAGTTTCAGCCTCCAAAAGAGTGGCAGTGATAAGTGTTTGAGAATAAGCTAAAGGTCAAGAACTTCTTTAAGGCAACATAGCTGCAGCTAATGAAAAGGCACATGTCCACAGTCAAATATAAAAATATGTCATAAAACACCAGCTACATTAAAATGGATAAATACAGACTATTCTGAGGCATTTAAGACATTACATTTTCCTCTAAACTGGAAAGTTTTTATTCTGTGTACGTTAGAATATAAAGGGATTAGGCAAACAATCTGACCCATGTGGTTATAATATGATAACCATTTGGCTGGGAGCCCATCAGGTTGCTTGATTTCTCTTACGTTTTGTAAAGTAAGATAACAAAATTCCCAACCTCTTGAAGATATTTGCCTTTTGATTAATTCTAATAATCATCTATTTATTTTCTTATCAGGGGCAAGCACCCAAACTCTGATCTAATTTTCAAATGCTTACTAATAATGGCAAATAAAGGTGTGGTTTATTCTGGCAGAACTTTAATGGATAACAGAACATTAGGTAAATAAGTTCCAATACTGCCATGTAGACTAAAAGCTTTATCACTAAAAGAAATAAAAATATTTGTGAAAAGAAATAATATTCCAAGTACACTTCTGACAGATTTTGTTTCAACATAACAAAAATGAAGCATGGGTTAATATTTCAACGTACCTTTAACAAAGGGCTGCAAGAATTTTCTATCAGAAAAGCCACATCATAGCCAGAGAAATATGCCAAAAGGCAAAGCTTTGGCATTACTAGAGAACTGGGTTAATGACTAGTGAAGCGCCTGAACTTTAATCAAGGAGATGGACTGAAATCAGGCTCTGAAAAGTTGTGTATGAACATCTGAATTACTTACTGAAGTTTTGACTATGCAGGTACCTATAGCCAAATATCAAAGCATATGGAAGGAGTCTGAAAATGACTAGCATACCCTGAGCTGCTGATTGCAATCAAATTCTGTATAACCTTTTAAAAGCAAACACTTATCAAAATTCAGTTCATGTTCTGGCACTATTTAATGTTTCTGTCTTTTTAGATTAATATAACCTGAAGGCAGCCACTCTGCTCCAAGAAAAGGATCCAGGCTGAGGTGCAACTGATTTCACTGGTAATAAACTCAGCATCTACAGAACAACTTGGGAAAAATGTTTATTTTCATTTTTATGCCAAGATCCCAGAGTGCCTGCTGCCTACTTTCCTGCTGTTTGGCTTTTCCAAAACCTTAGCAGTGATGTTCTCATTTCCCTCAAAATCCCCATCTACTATAGACTCACTTTTTTACTCACCTTTGAGGCTGGCTCCTGATCCTTTCTTACTCTGTTTGAGTCAGAGTCTGGCAGCTTTTGACACTCACTATTACATCCTAATCAAAACTGACTCTGCTGATCCAGTTCAATCCTTCAAGTTCCTTCTAATCAAAGACCTGGCAGCCCAAGGCAGGCTTTACAGCAGCATGTTAACCTACAGTCACACCTAGGAAGGGAGGCTACCTAAGAGGACAATGCAGAGCTACATCTGTAGAACAGTTACTCTCCACACAGGGTCGTTTGTTGCCTACAAAGAAAACCTGAAGATTTTTGTGGCGAAATGGTAGCTTTTCACGGTCAGCTCTTCTTTTTCCAAATCTGTTGGATCCAAAAGTCTATGGCTATCTAAATAAGCACTGTCAAGCAACAGAGATAAAATAATGTATTTTACATAAAATCTTTTTTTTTATTCAATTAAATAATTTCCTTGTCAAATTAGAAAATACATAGGAATGGACTGGGAACTCCAGGTGACCTGTGTGTTCAAATTGAAGAAAACGGATAATGTGAAACTGTCACTATCACAGTAAGGCAGGCTCTGATTTTGTTTGTACCCCATCTATGTCAATGTTAACATCACAGCTTTAAAATATGAATTTAGGATGCCAGTAGCACTATTTACATGTGGGTTTCCCAGCATCTCCTCCACTGACTTACCACTTTTAAGATTCACACCTTCCAGAGATGAGAGCCTTGTGTTTACCCTTTAGGCAGAACAAGTATCTGTGCATGTCTGTGTGTCTACTATGTAGGTAGCAAGTGGATTTGGTTCCTAGCAGCTTTTAATTCGATGCTTTCCTTGTAAAGTTAGTTACCCCTCTTCAGACACAGATAAACGTGAATTTTTGCAGCTGTCCAGCAGATCTCTTAAATTATAATGTTTTTTAGTCAGCTGCCACCCTGATTCTGCAGCACTTTATCATAGAAACAGTCAGAGGTAAGTAATCTCAAACTTCTCCCCTGCAGCACATTCCTCGAGGGTCATCAATCCATGTCTCCAGGTAGAGAAGATAACTTCTCTGCTGTTAATCTAGGGCTGATGAAATAACCTGGAGGTAGGAGGGCACTGCCTGGAGCTGCTTTGTTTCCCCATGGGTCCCCTTGATTGCTGCTGCTCTCTCAGTATCTCCTGTCCTTCCAGACCTGCCTGCCTGCACTGGCTAAGTGGCTGGCTTAAAGTCAAAAAGACCATTCTATGAAAAGGTGTGGTTTGGGTTTTTTCTCACCTGTGTCAATAAATCCAGACTGTGGAGACAAGCAAAGCAATAGAAATAAAAGGGCAGAAAGCACAGGAGCAGACACGTGGGTCTGCTGTGAGTGATGCTCTAGGTACACGTTGACAAAGCACCAAGGACATGAAGGAAGAGCTCAGGTCATCATGACCCCAGCACTGTGCTGAAGTCACTGCCCATACAGAGGTGACTGACTCTCAGAGGGCTGAGATAACAGCAAAAGTGCAGTAACATCAGGAGATGGCTTCTCTCCTCCCCACTGCCCCTGTGTACGCAGGTCCCACATGGCTGCTGTGATGTCAGGAAAGCCAACATGCTGCAGCATCACACCTGCTAACACCCCAGCTAGCACGTACTCAGGCATGATGCAGCCATCTCTCAGGCTGACCCTGCAAGCACCTCCTTCTTTGTCTCTGGAGAGCTCTTGATGACTGCCCATGACATGGAGTAAAATCTCTTACTCTGCACTCAATCCCAGTGCCAGCTAGAGCTATCATCTGGATGATTTAATTCAATCACTAATGGCCCATTTACTTTAAGAGACCATCCTGCAATTCAGAAAGTTATCTTGCCTTCAATGGGATGATTTTACCAGGGAATATATCTGTAGCTCCTTTTCTGTTGATATGCAGAAGAAAAAGCAATTTCTGGCACTAATACTAAGCAAGCTTACGTAGCCCTCTTCTTAGATACTAGTGTCTGGCCATGAATTTAAAATCATTGCAACTGCTATCAGCATTTTCTCATTAATATTATAAGGACAATGAAAGCCCACGACTTTTCTGCTATTTGCTACTTTCTAGATTGCTGTACAATAAGAATTCTGCAGGGTGTAAGTCCATCTTCTCTCTCCCTTCTTTTCACTTGTATGTTGGTTTATTTGCATGTTTTCATCTCTTTTCCAAACGGATGATCCTTGTATTGTTTGATAACCCTTTCATAACTTCATACAGGATCTGGTGTTCTAGCAGGAAGTCCTGACCCTAAGAAGTTTCTGCATGCTTGAACAGTTTGCATTCCTGGTCCAGCTTAACCCTGCTGGCTTCAGATGGATTGGGAACCACCTGAAACTAAACTCAGCTTTTCTGATTTTTAGGGGCAGCAGCAGGTAAGATAGGGCAATAACAATTCACACACTGTGAGCAGTGATAATTTGACCATGGTCTAAAACATCCTTCTGATTTTTGTGCTTTTGAAAATTTATAGCTTAAATTTTACTCCAGACTGCTATACAAAAGCATTCCATAAAGGTATCCCCCAGCAAGACCAGGGGCAGATATAACATGAAAAGGAACAGAGGGTTAAAAAAGGAGAAAAAACTATTCTGGTAACAACAAGGAAGGAACTGGGGCAGAGAAAACAATTTAGTACCTCTGTAGTTAAGCCAGTGGTGGGAGAGATTGCTGTGCCCTTCCCAGAATGACTTCTGTAGTTTTGCATGAAGTGAATTACATTGGAAGTTATATATCAACAGACAATGAAATACAACACGACCTCTTGTGCAAGACAAGTGAGTTTCTTGCTTATGAGGTAAGTCTTGCTTACCCTTGGAATCTTCCTGCTCTGATCCCTGCTGCTGGTGCAACCCTAATGAGCAAGAAGAGTGCTTCCTTCCAGGTACCTGGAGTGCTTTCCTGGAAAATAAGAGTTATCTCATCTTCTAACTCTCTGGGTAAATATTGTGGCCAAGAGGCTTATTAAACAAGGACTGCAGCGTCACACCTTGCTCTGCTGCTCTGGCCCTGGGACAATACACATCTGCTCAGCACAAGACCCAGCTGGGTCCTGAGGACATGAAGAAGTTAAGTCCATGCTCACAGGTCTGGGGAGGGAAGGATGGGTGGAAGGATTTGAAGATTGCATCTACTTTCAGGCACCTGATTTCTTTTTTTAGGACTTGCACCTACTAAATAGTCTGATTAACACTAGTAAACACAATTAGCAAAAATTATTAGTTAACACAATAAAGCAAAAAGTAAGAGCTATCTCATGGTGAACTATGATATGAAATATTCTGCATGAAAGGACTACCACAGGCTTTCCACATGCTTACAGAAATAGCTTTCCTTCCCCCCCCCCCCCCCAC
>VZRQ01004358.1:1192-12365 GCA_013397975.1 Machaerirhynchus nigripectus | reverse complement strand
CCCAGGGCTGGGGCAGCTCTGCAGGTGGGGTCTCACCTGAGCACAGGGGCACAGGGGCAGCTCCCCCCCATCCCAGAGATGCCCATCTGTGACAGACACGGGTCCCACTGGGGCTGGGATGTCCCTCAGTGGCAGCTCAATCAATATTGCTGTCACTGAAGTGCGCAGGCCCCTCAGTGGAAAAGCATCAGCTGCCCTGGTGCCCCTCAGCTCCCAGCTGGCTCCCTGTGGACACACGGCTCCTGGGATCCGTGGGCAAGGGAAGCTCAGAGCCAGGAACAGCCTCCCAGCCTGTTTTTCCCACACTGATTTCTTAACACACTGATGATTTTCCATTAGGCTTGCCGGAGAGACTGACACCTTTAATGCAGTTACATTCCTGCAGGATTTATGCAGACCACAGGCAGGTGAGAGACCCTTTGGCCCCTAAACTAAGACTACAGAGCTTTGATAGCACTCAGAAAAACAGAGGTCATGGAGCTTGTAAAACAACCACAGAAGATTAAAGAAAGTCAATTATGTCAATTATGAGTGATAGGAAGAAGTCAGGAAAGTGATTTTTTTTCTGTGCATAATTTAATTCCTTACCTTTTTTCTTACAACTGTAAAAACTCACTGTTTCAGCGTTTACAGAAAGCACATTTCAGTCGTACATTCAACAAGCTGATCGCCCCAATTCAATTAGGAAGGGCAGTGCACACCTTCACCAGGCTTTCAGGGAAACTGAGGAGAAAAGCAGCTGGCATTACTGATAGTTCTAGGATAGATTAAAGCACCCTTCTTTGAAAACAAACACTTTCACAACCCCTTTTCAGATCACAGAGCGCCTAGAAACCTCGTCACTTTCTGACAGACTGTTTTGCAAAATCCCTTCGGTGCCACTTCTTGTATGATGTATGTACGTATCTCACCTCAGCCAGTGATACATCATCCGTATCACTGCAGCCAGGGCTGCTTTGTTTGTTTAAAAGCTTGGCTGTGGGCTGAAATGATAAAAAGATGAACATTAAGCACTGGTTACAGATAAGAGTGCAACAGTGCTTCAGAAGAGACAGAAAGTCTTTGAAGTTGCTGAGAAAGTTGAACAAACGTAAAACCAAAACACAGCAGCCCCCCAGCCCCACCTGCCACGCTTTTTTTCAGCTTCTCCCCTGCTGTGTGCACAGAGAAAAATACAACAGTCCAACAACGAGCAACAATCCTTTCACATCAATCAACAGCTCTGCTTTGAAATTACGTGGGTATATTAATTCCTCAAAGCCAGACATTGGACCAAACATTCTTTGCAAAGAAAGCTGCGATCTGCTGCAGACACCCTTCAAAAGCCATGAGCAGTGTGTGAAAATAAGTGAATATTAAGGGCTCCAAACTCCTCATTCTTGTGTACATGAGGAGAAAGTACGTTTAATAAAAGTGTTTGGGTTTTTTAGGTTGGACCTCGCAAACACTCAAGGTGTGGAGATGAATTGTCCATCTGCCAAAGGAAGGAAAGCATTTGACCATTTTCTGGGAGGATGGACAAAACTTCTCTCAGTCAAACTGGAACTGAGGCCATTCCCACATGACAGATAAAAGATGCATGTGATGCTGTGAGAGAGGAGTTTGCCACACTCTCATTAACGATCCCTCTCCTGGTGTGACAACCACTCGAAACAGAAAGGTGGAGCTGGAATGTTTTCTTGATTCCCGAGTGCAAATTTCTAAAGGCAGAACAAGAAGGGGATCCACTGTCGAAAATACAGCCATTTAGGCAAAGAATATGTTTTTAAAATTGGCATTTTATTCCTGCCTGGATGAGGCAGCCTGCTCTAGTGTATAAATTCTATCTTCTCCAGCGCTATCACCAGGAATTCCCAGGATCACAAAAGCTTGGAAGCCACTGTAGAACCCTCGGTCACAAAAGTGCAGGCTGGGAAAGCTGCTTCCCAAAATGCACAGATCCCGTTCACTTCAATTGTAAGCCAGTGAATCACTCATTTTGGCACGTGCTTGACACGTGCCAGAAAAACAAGTCCCACTTTCCATTCCTGCCAGTGGCTGTCACAGCCACCTCGAGAGCCCGAGCTCCCTGCTGAGGGTTGGCTGGCTTGTTCTCAGCACCCATCACTCCTCATCCTCTGCTTCAGGCAAAATGAGGTCAGCCTGACACAAGCAGGACAACTTAGGTGAGGCCAAGAGTTGTGGGAATCTCCTCCAGAGCGAACTCAAGTCAGCAAGCATCCTTCTGCTGACTGCCATGGGCACCAGAACAGGCCCTGAATGCCTTGGCTCCTGCAGGGAAGCATTCCAGTAGGACCCTTGGCTCTCTGAACAATTCCTGCCAGAAACACGTCTCACTCCAGAGGAAAGTCATTTACAGTTCCTTATTTTCCCCTGCTTCTTTCACCTGGATTACAAATATCACTCCAGTTTCTATTCGAGTTCTCCGGAGCCTCAAGGACACCATGGAAACACATCCCCCTCCCACAGATCCTTTGGAGCTGGCTCCAGAACTTCCCCCTTGGCTCGGCTGACCCTTTGCCAGCCATTACTGAGGTGTCTTTAAGCGCTTTCTTTGACTTCTGATATTCCCCTGTCACCTCCAATTCCGTTTCACACATCACAATCCCTCAGGAGCAGGACAATTTCTGTTTTCTCCCCACTGTACCTTTTTTGCTGCCATCTCATTTAGATAGAATTCAAGCAGCACTGACTATTCCTTTGTATTTGGGGTTTTTTGACATGTAAGAAAAAGGTATCTTTCATTTCTTTCCATAGGATGTATGACTTTAAAGTGTCCCCCTTATTTACTTGCTCAAGTATAGTGTTTACCAAGTAAAATCTTTCTCTTACGTATTTTATACAAAACACAGGGGAACAAAAGGAAATTGAATTTATTGGTGTAAATTACACAGAGAAAATTTGCAAGCATTTGGTAAATATTATCAGGTATAGAAGCATCGTTTTACTTAAATAATTTTAACAGGACAAGTGAAAAGAAGTGATATCTAATTTATGGAAATGGATTCAATAGTAGCTGACACTGTGTTAATCACCTCTCAAACTCACAGTTGGAAATTAGTCACTTTAGCAACTTTGTGCCGTAATTTCTGAAGGATTCCACAGACTCTGGTGTGATTCTGTTATGTTGTGACTCACAGCGGGTGAATGTTCTTCCAAGCCTCACTTCTGCAGAAATAACATTCATTCATTAAGTGATCAGTTCCTAAAAAGAGATTTTTCTTTCTAGTACTGTAGAATCGTTTTAAAACTGACCACAATTAAACTGTCAGCGAGATAATTAATATGATTACATTGAATTTATTAACCAGAATCTGGCTACATGGAGAAGTTAATTAATCCTGGTTCTATACAGTCTCTAGTCTTGGTTACATATACATGTATAAGATATAGTCAGTATTTCCTACTGAATTATTTCATTAACTTGATGAGGATGGAGGAAAAACCACAGCCACCTCCACCTTGTACCATTCACAGAGAAAATTCTTCAAATGTTATTTGAAAAGCCATGGAGTTCTGTGAAATAACATCCTGAAACCTGNTCAAAGCCAGACATTGGACCAAACATTCTTTGCAAAGAAAGCTGCGATCTGCTGCAGACACCCTTCAAAAGCCATGAGCAGTGTGTGAAAATAAGTGAATATTAAGGGCTCCAAACTCCTCATTCTTGTGTACATGAGGAGAAAGTACGTTTAATAAAAGTGTTTGGGTTTTTTAGGTTGGACCTCGCAAACACTCAAGGTGTGGAGATGAATTGTCCATCTGCCAAAGGAAGGAAAGCATTTGACCATTTTCTGGGAGGATGGACAAAACTTCTCTCAGTCAAACTGGAACTGAGGCCATTCCCACATGACAGATAAAAGATGCATGTGATGCTGTGAGAGAGGAGTTTGCCACACTCTCATTAACGATCCCTCTCCTGGTGTGACAACCACTCGAAACAGAAAGGTGGAGCTGGAATGTTTTCTTGATTCCCGAGTGCAAATTTCTAAAGGCAGAACAAGAAGGGGATCCACTGTCGAAAATACAGCCATTTAGGCAAAGAATATGTTTTAAAAATTGGGATTTTATTCCTGCCTGGATGAGGCAGCCTGCTCTAGTGTATAAATTCTATCTTCTCCAGCGCTATCACCAGGAATTCCCAGGATCACAAAAGCTTGGAAGCCACTGTAGAACCCTCGGTCACAAAAGTGCAGGCTGGGAAAGCTGCTTCCCAAAATGCACAGATCCCGTTCACTTCAATTGTAAGCCAGTGAATCACTCATTTTGGCACGTGCTTGACACGTGCCAGAAAAACAAGTCCCACTTTCCATTCCTGCCAGTGGCTGTCACAGCCACCTCGAGAGCCCGAGCTCCCTGCTGAGGGTTGGCTGGCTTGTTCTCAGCACCCATCACTCCTCATCCTCTGCTTCAGGCAAAATGAGGTCAGCCTGACACAAGCAGGACAACTTAGGTGAGGCCAAGAGTTGTGGGAATCTCCTCCAGAGCGAACTCAAGTCAGCAAGCATCCTTCTGCTGACTGCCATGGGCACCAGAACAGGCCCTGAATGCCTTGGCTCCTGCAGGGAAGCATTCCAGTAGGACCCTTGGCTCTCTGAACAATTCCTGCCAGAAACACGTCTCACTCCAGAGAAAACTCGTTTACAATCCCTTATTTTCCCCTGCTTCTTTCACCTGGATTACAAATATCACTCCAGTTTCTATTCGAGCCTTTCTATTTCCGGAGCCTCAAGGACACCATGGAAACACATCCCCCTCCCACAGATCCTTTGGAGCTGGCTCCAGAACTTCCCCCTTGGCTCGGCTGACCCCTTGCCAGCCATTACTGAGGTGTCTTTAAGCGCTGTCTTTGACTCCTGATATTTCCCTGTCACCTCCAATTCCATTTCACACATCACAATCCCTCAGGAGCAGGACAAGTTTTGTTTTCTCCCCACTGTACCTTTTTTGCTGCCATCTCCTTTAGATCGAATTCAAGCAGCACTGACTATTCCTTTGTATTTGGGGTTTTTTGACATGTAAGGAAAAGGTATCTTTCATTTCTTTCCATAGGATGTATGACTTTAAAGTGTCCCCTTTATTTACTTGCTCAAGTATAGTGTTAACCAAGTAAATTCTTTCTCTTATGTATTTTATACAAAACACAGGGGAACAGAAGGAAATTGAATTTATAGGTGTAAATTACACAGAGAAAATTTGCAAGCATTTGGTAAATATTATCAGGTATAGAACCATAGTTTTACTTAAATAATTTTAACAGGACAAGTGAAAAGAAGTGATATCTAATTTATGGAAATGGATTCAATAGTAGCTGACACTGTGTTAATCACCTCTCAAACTCACAGTTGGAAATTAGTCACTTTAGCAACTTTGTGCCGTAATTTCTGAAGGATTCCACAGACTCTGGTGTGATTCTATTATGTTGTGACTCACAGCGGATGAATGTTCTTCCAATCCTCACTTCTGCAGAAATAAAATTCATTAATGAAGTGATTAGTTCCTAAAAAGAGATCTTTCTTTCTAGTACTGTAGAACCGTTTTAAAACTGACCACAATTAAACTGTCAGTGAGATAATTAAGATGATTACTTTGAATTTATTAACCAGAATCTGGCTACATGGAGAAATTAATTAGTCCTGGTTCTATATAGTCTCTAGTCTTCGTTATATATACATGTATAAGATATAGTCAGTATTTCCTACTGAATTATTTCATTAACTTGATGAGGATGGAGGAAAAACCACAGCCACCTCCACCTTGTACCATTCACAGAGAAAATTCTTCAAATGTTATTTGAAAAGCCATGGAGTTCTGTGAAATAACATCCTGAAACCTGGGCAGTGCTGCCTGTCCACTTTGGGAACACAACATCAAATCTAAACAAGGTCTCTTAGGAGCATTTTATGCCAGATTCTATCTCTGTTCATATGCTCCAATTTACATGGGATAAAACTGCAAAAAATAAGATTTTTTGCTGTTCTGACAGAAAAGCAAGGAAAAAAAATTAATGTCTGACTACATTTTAATGCTTAGCTTGTGGAGATCTCAGTCAATAATAAGATTAAATCCAAACTCCATGACTGAGGGGTGAGAAAAACCGCTGTTAACTTTTTATCAAATCTGCCACGAATAAATCTATTCTTTTTTATTGTGGCAAGGTTTAACTGAGCTATGAACAGTCCTCTTTGCCCTACATTGCCCTGGAGAGGTGAACCAAGAACATTTGTGTAAGTGATAGCTCAGATGGACTTAACCCCTTACCAATTTGCAATCCAAATGCAGTAATAGCATCCTTTCCCTGTTATTTCTATGTTAGTATTAGAATATCCCAAGAATATTCCTAAAGTCACCTCTAGAACACTTCAGCAGGAGCATTAATAACCTTTAAGCAAAGTCCTGAGTGGCCCAAAACACTCTGAAGTAACATTTTACCACCGGTTTCCTCTACAAGAGCAATGGGGGTGATGATAATTCAATTACAGACGAAGGCAGGATGGGTACAAGGGACATTCTTTTTTTGTCTTTCCTAGGAGAAATCAGATCTGACCACGGAGGCCTTGTACCAATGAGGGAAAATTGCATCTGCGTGTTACTTGCTTTTGTTCTCTTCACCACCACCACACTGAGCAGCCCCTGGCTCACTGTGCTCTACGTGGCAGGCAGAACTTCCTGTTCCCATCACACTTCCTCACAAATCCCCCCATGAAGTCAGTCTGGTGTGCTGGCAGACTAGTTCTGGGTGCCTGCTTTCCAGTGCTGTCGCCAGTGTACGATGACGTGGGTCTTGGATTTGTTAAAAAAGGCTCCANAAAACACTCTGAAGTAACATTTTACCACCGGTTTCCTCTACAAGAGCAATGGGGGTGATGATAATTCAATTACAGACGAAGGCAGGATGGGTACAAGGGACATTCTTTTTTTGTCTTTCCTAGGAGAAATCAGATCTGACCACGGAGGCCTCGTACCAATGAGGGAAAATTGCAACTGTGTGTTACTTGCTTTTGTTACACTTGCAGACTGCATGCCTTGTGAACTGCTTCTCNGCCAGTGTACGATGACGTGGGTCTTGGATTTGTTAAAAAAGGCTCCACCTTGAGAGCGCCCGGTCCTGAGGGCTCAGTGCAGGGAAAGCCCTGGGGGACGGTCCTTGTCCCGAGTGTTCCTGCACATTTCCAGCAGCCACGGGTGCACCTGGCTTTGTACTCCTATCACCACGGACTTGCCTCGGGGGATTTGCACCTTTTTTTCACGGAGTAATGTTACACCTGCAGACTGCCTGCATTGTGAACTGTTTCTGTACCACGTACCCACCCCTTCAATCGAAATCGTTCTCTCTGTGATCCCATCGGCATCATTAGAAATACACCAGGCTGACGTGGTCCTTTCCAAGGCCCCCTGGGACCCCGGTGCCCTCCTGGGCTGCAGGATGTGCTGTCTGGGCTGGCTGGTGCCAGTGCAGAGCACACAGGGTAACCAACACTCAGCTGTCAAAAAGAGACAAGCATTGCCCAAAGGCACCTGCAGAATTCTGGTACCTGGGAAAACAAACTGGCTGTTGCAAGGAAGTTGGTCACCTCGGAACACTTCATGTTTGGTTGTTAAAAGGGATAATAACCCGTGCATCAAGAAACCATTTTAAAATCCAAAGAGGCCTGAAAATACTTTTCCCAAAACACTGGCTCCAGCACAGCCGGTTCAGTAAATAATCGGATTTGAGGACGCAGTTTCTATTCCCTGAGGTCAGCAGGGGATGTGAAGCATTTATCCAGTGACCACACACACTAATCTGTGGATAAAGAACACCATGAGAACGAAATCAGGACTGTGCTGCCACAGAAGGATGGGAACAGCATTATGGAGAAAAGCCACAGAAACCTGTCGCACACAAAAGGAAAGGTGCTCTGCTCAGAAAGGAAGTGCTTGTCTGTGTTCAGGGGGCAGCTGTCACAGGGCTGAGATAATTCTCACTGCACTTTTTGACAGCAAATTCACCAAGATTTGATTGAGTTTAGTAATCGTTTCTGCAGAATTCATGCAATTCTTAAATGCAGAAGACTGCTGAGCAACGTGTTTTAGCACGAAAGAAACTGTCCTGGTCTTCCCAGCAGGAGCTGAACCGCTCCCTTTCCATCATTTGTGGTAAAAACAGTACCTTTGCCTCATGCCAATCAGACAGTGTCTCTGTGTGGATGGAGCCCAGGAACATCTCCCCCTCCAAAGGAGAAGCAGCAATGCTGGATTCCCACCAGAAAAGCTCCTTAGGTCAACTCTGCTCAGGCAGAGAAGAGAGTTTCACTCTCCAAAGAAAATGTGCACAATTTCCAACCTAGTTCAGAGCAGCAGAAGGCCCCTGGGACGTTCTCTGCAGCAAAGCCTTTTTATGGGCATTCCCTGCCAGTAAGAACACACATCCACCCGATGCCAGCTGTGCCAACAGCGCAGTCCTGCCGACAGAAATGAGACCCAAACAAGGTGAAGCGCTGGAGACTTTCAGGGAGAAAAAGGATAGGATGTTCTTTCTGTAACAGAAACAACTTCCTTAGTGCTCTTTTCAACCAGAACAAAATAAGGGTGAGAAAAATCCTCTGTTTCTAACGACTCTCAGCACAGCTGTGAGACACATTCATTTGTGAGGCAACCTTTGTAAAAAACCTGTACTTCAAAGCATGCAGCAGACAGTCAGCCTTTAAAGAGAGAACAGTTCACAACCTCAGCGCAGCAGAACTGGTGATGTGCCTGTAATAATGACAAACCTTTCTTGGCTGGCTCTTAAAAACCAAAGAAAGCTGATTACAGGGACGACTGATTCTTTGGTTTCCGTGCTTAAATATCTAACTGAAGAATCAGGCTGCTAGCCAAGGAAGAGAGCACAGCTTCAGGTCCATACAGACACTATCAGGTACGGCAGGGTATTATAGAAAGCAAGACTTCTGTTATCACCTTCTTAGTTCTTGTGAATTTGCATCCAATTCAACTATACCAGTGGCAGGTGACAAAAAGACCCTGATCAGTTCAAAGAAACCCGTTAAGTACTGTACCTTAAGATATTACAAAGTATCAGCAATAATTTTTTGCAGTAGCTGCTTTAACTTCAAATGTTGTCATTGTATGTTTTGGTATCAAAGTTATCATTGGCTTCCTTCATTACTGAAATTGTGTGTGTGTGTGTGTGTGTGTGTGTATATTTATATATATATATGTAGTCAAGCCACACATATCAGTTTGAGCTATCTTGTTAAATATATGCCTCTCAAACCTAATGTAAAATAGAAAAAAAACCCACCAAAAACACTGGACAAGGAGAAATACATTAATCACACACAGCTACAAATCTTCTCCTCCTTAAAACCACGAAGGAGTACAGGGGAGCAGCAATACTCTTATTGTGGTGTATATGAACACCTGTAAAACACAAAGAATAAGTTCCTGGCAAAAATACTTGAATACCTCTGACTTAAATAAAATCTTTCTCTTTATTGGCTTTAACAGCAAAAGAGATCTGCCTAATTCAAACTCAGGCTTTTTGGTTTTTTAAATAAGAAGTAAAAAGATGATTTAGTTACAGAAAAAACCAAATAAGTACCATAAGTATTGGAAGCCCTGAATTAGTACTCTGCCTGCACTTCTCCACTTGGCCTGGGTGCAATCAGGACGTTTTCAGTCTCTCCCTTCCTCACTGGATTGCCAGGAGAGCCGTGCTGACTTCCTGGGGAGGAGGAAAAGAAGCCAGAAAACACAAGGCTCTGAACACACACACCCGTGAGAAAGGCAGAAAGGAAGAGGTAAAAGAAAACAAGTTTACCACTCTCCGTGTACCCCTTGTTACCTCACTTCAGCTGTTTTTGCTTTCACATCCAGCCCTGTGACTTCTCCCTGCAACTTCCCAGTGAGCCTCATCCACCCAGTTGTGTTTCCTGCCTTAGGAGCAAACGCAGCTGGGATAAGGCATGGCTTTGGCTTCCTCTCGAGTCAGTGCACACTGTATACAGAACAATTCTTTATTAATTTTCATTGACAGCAGAGTGGATGGCCTTCAGAGGAGACTTATCTTGCCACGAGATCCTGACCTGGGCCCAAGCACAACCACAGTCTTCACTGAATTCACAGCAGTGACAACCAAGGCAAAGGCTTTTTTATTCTGCAGGGGACAACCCTGCGACACCCGAAGTCTCAGGGGAGGATTTTAGACCTCGTTCTCTCAGACTTTCTCCTGTGCTGGATGAAGCTTTGCATAGAGGAAGTTGACACAGAAGAGTACAGCAATCTGTCTTTTGAGAAGGGTCAGGGGAAAACTTCTGTCTTGTTTCACATTAACTGAATTGCTGCATTTGAGAACAACACAGTTTTGGGCACTGCACACGCCAAAAACTACTCAAAACCTTTTCATTTAGTTATCACACTAGCACAGCAAAGCCCCTCACAACCTTATGACTGAATTCCAGTGAAAGTCTTACAAACTAATTTCAATGTATGATTGCAGAAATTGTAGTTCGTTAGATCTGCAGAGCCTAGTGGTCCCTGAAAACCAGTGATCCCAAACTGAAACTGCAAAGTATGGACTAAAACTGCACCCTAAACTAACCATGTACAAACCACAGGACACTACAAATTACTTTCCACTGATGAAACAAGGCACCCATGTTTCTGAGTCAGAAGCACAAACTCATGAAAGAAGGGTAGGTTTTCAGTTTGGCACCGTAGAAGTAATAAAAGAGTGTCCTAAAATCTAATATGACAAAACAGACACCAGCTAAAGAGACTACAAATGTTCTTCTGCAGTAAACTCCTGCTTTTAATGATCATGAAGTTATAAAATCTACAGCGTTCTGCTGCTTATGCTGCAGCATCCAATCTCTGCTTGGTCTCCAGGTGATGTTAATGAGGAGAATGTATTCTCGTACTATCAAGCTCAATTTGAAAGAAATCCCAGGCTTGCTTTAAACCATATCAGTTTTTACTTCTTCCACTGTTCCTGCCTCCTATCAAAACCAAGGAAAAAAAATAGCCCATCCACAGGAGCCAGAGGAGAAAAACCCCCCGGGGCAGTCAGCCTCACCCCGATGCACAGAAGTGAAAATTAATGGAGAAATACCAATCAAACAGCAGGCCATTAAAAAAACACCCAAAAAACCAGGGTCTACAGAAAATGAGTCACCCAAAAAATTCAAATCCC